>WYDI02030759.1:6029-48965 GCA_009867235.2 Psittacus erithacus
GGATGCTCCTCAAGAGGATGTAGAGCAGGACTAAGGGATGCTCCTCGAGAGGATGTAGAGCAGGACTAAGGGATGCTTCTCAAGATGAGGGGTGTTTGCTGAGGCTCCAGGCTGTGCCACCCCCCCTGTGCGGGGATGAGGTGAATTAAAGCATTTTTCCTTTCCCCTCTCGGCTGTATTTCATCCTTTGGGAAGAAGCTCAGGTTTGCTCACTGATACTGCTGCATCCAGGCATCCTTTCCTATTCCCCAGCCCACACAGTAGGGTTGGAGATCTGCACATCCTCATCCCCCAGCCAGTGCCATGCAGATGTCCCTTCCCATGGCTGCTCTCACAGGGACTCATAGGAGTGTTTGAGTTGGAAAAGACCTTTAAGACCACTCAACCCACGCAGCATTTGCCAAACTGCTTTGAAGCAGCCACCCCATGGCTCTGTTCAGATACTGTGACCCCTGGCCTGGTGGCTTGCGGACATGCTTTTGGAGAGGGTTAGCCTCATAGTCACATTTCCCATCTCTCCTGGGCAGATTGAAGAGCAGCCAGTGTACGAGATCAACCTCTACATGTACATCTACTTCGTCGTCTTCATCATCTTTGGTGCCTTCTTCACCCTGAACCTCTTCATCGGCGTCATCATAGACAACTTCAACCAGCAGAAGAAAAAGATAAGTATTTCCTGCAGCCACTGTTGCCTCCTGGGTGCTGGGCCAGGATGGAGGGAACCAGCAGGATCCTGAGGTGAGGGGACCACAGCTCTTCTCTGTTAGTGGTTTCCTGCACAGTGAACACGGAGGCCTGGACAAACAGCACGCAGGGTTGGTGTCCTGGCCATAGCATTTATAGAGGACTTCACTTACGGATGCAGGCGGAGGAGGCCAGGGAAGCTGTGGCCTCTCTTCCCTGTGCTGCTGCAGGCACCATTTTATGCCTGTGCTGTCCCTTTTCCTATCCCATGACCCTTTCCCATCACTTTTCCATGCATCAAGGAGTGACTCAACTTCTCCTTTCATGCAAGCAGCAGAGGACTAATGCCCTGGGCTGGTGGAGAGGGGAGGCAGGAGAAGGGTGGGCAACACAGAGCACATCGTGCTGGGCAAGGTCTGAATCCCACTGAGATGCAGCAGGATCCAGACAGCAAGGCAAGGCTGAGCCCCACCAGCACATGGGGTGCCCCACTTGCTGTAATGAGCTGGGAAGCAGCATCTCCTCTCTGCAGGAGGAGATCGCAGCACCAGGGTGAGCACCTATGGGTGCTATGAGCTAGGGGAAGCAGCATAGCAAAGGGCAGGCAGGCAGGAAGCAGGTTCCACTGAGTTAGTGCAGCGAGCAGTGCCTGGTGGAGCTTGGCTGGAGATGCTTGGAGGGAAGGAGAGTGGTCAGAGATGCTTGGTGGGAAGAGGCGAGTTTCCAAGGCTAACAGCAATGATTCCCTTTATAATTTGGAGGCAAAGACATCTTCATGACAGAAGAGCAGAAGAAATACTATAATGCCATGAAGAAGCTCGGCTCCAAGAAACCCCAGAAGCCCATCCCCAGGCCAGCGGTACGTTGGGTTGATCACCCCGGAGTGGAGCTGGGAGGGAGCACTTAGATTCCAGCTCTCCCAAAGTGAATGAGAAGGCTCGGGGGAAGACCATTTGCAGGGAAAGGAGCCAAGTCCTGGCTCCCCATTGCTGCTCTTCAGACAGGACCTTGCTTAGAACTGGGGCTTCAGAAGAGGCTCACATCAGGCACCCTCCTTTGGGTCTCCTCTTCAGCCCTGGGTGTGCTGGCAAAGGCAAGGGGGATCCCTTTAGCAAGGATAAGGGTTTTCTCCTAGCTCAGCTCCCAGCTCCTGTCCCAGGGGGAGTTAAGCACAGGGAAAGCTCAGCTTTCAGCACTCGCACAGGGGACACTGCTCCAGCCAATATGAAAGTTGTGACTTGAGTTTGGTTTTGATCAACTGCTCAAGCAAGGCCTTTTCCCTGTGTTGATTCCCACCCTGATGCATTTGCTGTGGGTATAATTAGAAAGCAACCTTCCCTTCTGCTTGCATTTCCTGGCTGTGGTGTCACCAGATGGGCTTCATCCTGCCAAGCGCTGGGTACTCTCCTCCCATAGCTTTTGGGGCTGAGACCTGTGTATTGGCCACAAACCTGATGTCTCCTACGCTGTTTTAAATACAGTTCCTTCTTCTCTTTCTGTTGTGCCTTTTGTTTTGTGTGTGTCTGTCCCATGTGCCCACCTCACCTCTGGCTCTCCACCGTCACCCTTATGGCAGAACAAGTTTCAGGGGATGGCATATACCCTTGTTACCAAGCAAGTGTTTGACATAGTCATCATGATCCTGATCTGTCTTAACATGGTGACCATGATGGTTGAAACAGATGATCAAAGCGAGCTCAAAACGTCTGTTCTCTACAAGATAAACCTGGTCTTCATCGTCATCTTCACTGGGGAGTGCGTGCTCAAAATGTTCGCCTTGCGCCAATACTTCTTCACCATCGGCTGGAACATCTTTGACTTTGTGGTCGTCATCCTCTCCATCTTAGGTGAGTCCTCCTGGTTCCACCAGTTCCTCAAGGCTCCCGCTGGATAATGACGAGTGAGTGATCCTCAGGCACCCAATTGACACCGGCCACCCCCTTACCCCCACCCTGCGAGCAGAGTCAAGCCAATAGGGCCCTAAGACGAGACGTGAGGCCAACCCATGTCACCAAGCTGGATGAGGGGCTGGGAAGGTGTCTCACACTTCCTTGGTGTTGGGATCCCCTTGACTCCATGTTGCCTGCTGGAACAGAGCAGTAGCTTCTAACCTTTGGGTCTGTGCTCAGAGTTGGGTTTTCAGCCTGGTCCCTTTGCCACCAGAAGAGCAGAGCTGTGTGCCATCAGGGGTGGCCTCATCTCCCTGTATCTGCCCAACTCTGGCAGATGGAGTGAGGTAGCTCCACCTCACGTCTCAATGCTGTCTGCAGAGTGTGGCAAACTCACCTCTTCTTTATCCCTTTACAGGTATTGTCCTCTCGGACATCATAGAGAAGTATTTCGTGTCACCCACTCTCTTCAGGGTCATCAGGCTGGCAAGGATTGGCCGCGTCCTCCGGCTGATCCGAGGGGCAAAAGGCATCCGGACTCTCCTCTTTGCTCTGATGATGTCCCTGCCTGCCCTGTTCAACATCGGCCTCCTGCTTTTCCTTGTCATGTTCATCTACTCCATCTTCGGGATGTCCAACTTCGCCTATGTAAAGAAGGAGGCAGGGATCGATGACATCTTCAACTTCGAAACGTTTGGGAACAGCATCATCTGCCTCTTCCAGATCACCACGTCAGCAGGATGGGACGGCCTCCTCAGCCCCATCCTCAACAGCGGTCCCCCCGACTGCGACCCTGACCTGGAAAACCCTGGCAGTTCAGTGAAAGGGGACTGTGGCAATCCATCCATCGGCATCTTCTTCTTCTGCAGCTACATCATCATCTCCTTTCTTATCGTGGTGAACATGTACATCGCCATCATCCTGGAGAACTTCAGCGTGGCCACGGAGGAGAGCAGTGAACCCCTCTGTGAAGATGATTTTGAGATGTTTTATGAAATCTGGGAGAAGTTTGACCCTGATGCCACGCAGTTCATTGCGTACAGCACCTTGTCTGACTTTGTAGACACCTTACAGGAGCCACTCAGAATTCCCAAGCCGAACAAGATCAAGCTCGTCACCATGGATCTACCAATGGTCGCTGGGGACAAAATCCACTGTCTGGATATCCTCTTTGCCCTAACTAAGGAAGTGCTGGGAGACTCAGGAGAGATGGATGCCTTGAAGGCCACCATGGAGGAGAAGTTCATGGCCGCAAACCCCTCAAAGGTTTCCTATGAACCCATCACCACCACTCTGAAAAGGAAGCACGAGGAAGTCTGTGCTACGAAAATCCAGAGGGCTTTCCGGAGGTACCTCCTGAGGCGCTCGGTGAAGCAGGCATCCTACATGTACAGGCACAGTAAGGATGAGGACGCCTTGACAGAGGATGCACCCGAGAAGGAAGGTCTGATCGCCACCAAAATGCACGAGATGTATGGGAACAGTGGGACAGACGTGGAGACAGCTCCTGCCTTTGGTCTGGAGCCCGTTCCCAGCTCAGAGACGCAAGGTGCTCCTGAAGAAGCAAAAGCATGGGATAAGGAACGTGTCGTGAAAGAGTCGCTGGTGTAACAGAAAGCGGCTTCCATCCCTTGCCCAGCCTCAGGAGGCTCCGTTTGTATCTCCTCCTCAAGAGCTCTTCCATATACAGATCGCTAGATCTTAGATACTGAGCTGATTTCAGATGTTTCAAGCAGCCACCTCTCGCTGCTCCTGGGCTTTCCAGCTCACTGCACTTGCAACCAGTTTCGTGTTCTGACGAGAGCGATGTGAAATCTCTCGTTGGTGAAAGGGAAACAGTTGAGTTTGGAAACGATCCCATCACGGTAACGATGTTTGTCAGACACGAGCGAGTGAGGATGGCTCTCCTTTTACTGAACGTGATTATTTATTGATGTTATTTCACAGTTAAGAGGTTTTCTTGTACATTATTCCTCCAAAGAGCCATCTTCGGATGGCTCTTTCACCGGGCGGCCGGTGAAAGATGAGCCAAGTGAAATAATATGAAGAATAATTACAGAAAAGACAAGGTTTTGTGAACAAAAAATCTCCAATGTCTTAAAGTAGCACCTTTCTTTTGACTCTTTGAATAAGCTTGATGGGTTATTTCTTTTGTTATATACAGAGAAAGTGCAATTATGTCTTAAAAGATTTGTTTGCGTAGCCAAAACAGAGCGTCTGCAGATATGTTCTCAGGGTTAACTATCAGGTTTTAAAGGTCTCTGAATACGCATTGAAATCCTAAATCGTTCAGGTCTCTACAGGACGAATGTAGACAGTATTTATAGTCATGCTTCCTCTTGGTTTTCCCCTTTCATCCAGGTTTTGTGGCAGGAAAGCCATGGACAAAGGTAGGGCTTGGAAAACCTCCTCCAGGAACCCCCAGTCCCTGTAGCAAAACCCTCTGGGGTTTCTTCAAGCCCCATAGCAGGAGGAAATGTCCCACTGGAGCGCTCTTGGTTACTGTTAACTAACAAGATGCATCCCCAGGGATTGGAGAAGGTGCTTGAATGGTCCTTGCAAGGAGCTGCTTCAATGGGATCCCTTAAATCCCACCGAGCACCGGGGGCCTTCATGCCATGAATGCTCCCACTGGGGTTTAAATCCCAAAGGACCCGGGCAGAGCCTCCTTCATGTGGCTGGGCTCCAGAGGGGCCCCAGCAGCACGCGCTGGGCTCTCTGCAGAGGGGACAGGCAGGTCCTCACCAGCAGCCTCCCAGCAGAGGAGCGCTTTCCCAAAGGGAAAGGGGTTTTGCTGCTCTTCAGTTCATCTCTGGACCTCCTTCTGCCTCCAAAAGGGGAAAGAAACCCTCTTGAGATCAAAACCACCATGAACTAAAACCTCTTCCACTTAAAACAAGGGCTGCTTCTTGAAGCCAAAGGGTATGTCTTTTTGTATCATTAGAATGAGTTTTGCTCGGGCTGTTTCGGCGCTGAGCCGTTTCGGATGCCCCATGTTCAGGCTGGCCAGGAGTGGTGCTGAGCTTGCTTTGTATCCACGTGCTGTCAGCTGGGTGGCAGAGCCGGGGTCGCTCTGTTCATCTCATAGTGTTGTTATTCCATTTCCATGTTGCATAGGGTGATGCTCCCTGGAATAGGAGCCTGAGCTGCTTTAAATGGTGTTTGCATGGGAAGCATCCGTGGCACAGCGGTTTCCAGCCCAGACTGTGGTTCACAATCGATGCTGCTTGTACGTGTATGTTGTCAGTGATGGGAAAAATGCCCAAGAGCAGGATTTGTGTGAGATAAAGCCTTTTTCTTTGTACATTTCTTAAAATAAACAACTGTAAATGGTCTATTATTACAATGCAAACCGCACTGGTGTGTGTTAGAGGGGGAAAGGGATTTCCCTGCCCCTGGGAAGGATGAATGTTCCCCTCCCTTTGCTCCAGGGCAGATACGAGGAGCCCCTGGGCATGGCTTTGGCTGCCCAGGACCTGGTGGTCCCATCCTGTACAAAAGGACCCCCTGGGCTGCCTCCCCTGGCGCCTCCAACCCAGGGCAGATGCCAGAGTTGATTCAAGGCCAGGCTGGACAGGGCTTGGAGCGATGTGGTCTGACTGAAGGTGTCCCTGCCCTGACTCTAGCACCCATAGGAGATGCTGCTTCAGGCCCAACCAAGGAGAGGGGTGGGCTTGGAAGAGGTGTGGACACCCTGAGCTCCCCCGAGCCAGGCTCTGTGGGGCCAACCCTGCCCCACAGCCACGCAGGAGCTGCTCATCACAATGAGGAGAAGGTGGTGGTGGGTGAAGGAGGTTTCTGCATCAATGTGCAGCTGAAGCAGGATGTGACCCAGGACCTGCTGACGTCCCCAGGGCCATGGCACGGCCTCACTGCTGTGTTCTTGCCCTGCCTGGAACAGCTCATCCCAGGGCTGGCATCATTCAAGTGAGAGCATCGTGGTACCAGGGCTGGAGGGAGGAAGGGGCACTGCTCACTGTCCCTGTCATGTCACGGAGGGGGAAAGGGCAGCCCTGAAACCCAAGCCCTGATGAATAGGAATGGGCTGGGGAAGGGTGCAGCTGCCTGACAGCAGTTCTCCTCTGCCCACAGGGCTTGTTCTGGCCATGGGCTGTGTGCTGGTGGCCCTGAGGAAGGGCACGGGTCCATCCCTGTGGGACCATCAGGTCCCCTACCGCTGGGTACTGCACGCACAGGGGACTTCAAGGAGAGACCCAGGCCACCTGGACCAGGTCTCTGTCTGAGAGCACCACGGAGCCCGCAGGCTGTGCAGAGGGGTAATTTGGCTGTCGCTGCCCCTGCAAACCCTCTTTAGTTTGTCCCAAGCACCTCCAGCATTGCTGTCACAGCTCCCATCTCCAACTGGGGCTTGATGGAAACCCACCCAGTGCCTCCGAGCACGGGGCATCCCTTGCTGCTTTTGCCTTGCAGGTTGTCACAGGAGGCTGTGCTGCTCCAGCAAGACCAGGGGTGATGGCAGCAGAACCAATGCGCAGCACCATGCACAGCACGACCCAGAAGCCGTGCCAGGAGGTATCTCACCCATCAGCTCTTTCTTTCTCTCTCCTGGGACCTGCCTTTCTCTAGAAACCTTTGTTTCTTCTCTCTTCCTGTCCCCCTGCGCACCAGGGGAGGATGGGGCTGGCTCCCAGCAGCTCTGGTTGCTCAGAACTGGCCAAAACCCCACCAAAAGCACAGCAGCAGCAGGTCTGGGGAGGCCCCAGGCACAGAGCTGGGCTCTGGGGAGCAGCACGGCTGGCAGAGGCACTCGAGAGTGTTTTTAACACGGAGGTGCAGTTCAGTGCTCACAGCATGGATTGAAACTGTTCCTGGGTCAGAGCAAAGGGGGACGGAGCTCACCTTTGGGTGTCATCCTGTGCTTCCCCAGGGACTGCCTGTCTCCAAAGGGCTCATGGAGAAGGGTCCTGGCTGTGACAAACAGGGGATGGGAAGGAGCCGGCATGGCTGGTACCCAGGGGGGTGGCACCTCATTTTGGCCATCCCTCTCCAGTCCTAGATGTCACCCTTCCCCAGAAGGGCGGATGCAGGGATGGGAGGTGGGACACTGATCCCACTGATTCCCACAATGAGCACAAGCATTCCCTCTTCCCACCTCATCCCTGCTCCAAATGGGCCAGCATCACCCTCTGCCCATCACCTGCAGCGCTCAGTGCCCCTGCGGGATCCACCCTTGCCATGGAGCTGGGATGCAACTCTGGCGTCACCCCCATCCTCTACCCTGCAGGGATGTGGCAGTGCCAATGGTCACATCCTGCTCCCCAGGCCCATCCCCTGTGCTCAGCCCAGGTTTTGCATCACCAACTGCTTTGGTGATGGGCTCATCTCCAGTTGAACCCACCCCAGTCATGGCCACCTCCATCGAACAATGCCACCATGGCGAGCGCAGCCCAGGGACACGAGGCTCAGTGGTGCTCAGGGCGCAGGCACCGACCGCCCCAGCGTCTGTGTCACATTCAAAACCATCCCCAAGGGGAAAGTCCCCATCGAGGAGCATTTACATGAGCAGGAAAGGGGCCGTCTCGTGGAGCAGCAGCTTCGCCATTTTTAGGTACAAAGGCCGAGCCAGGCCGGGCCGGGTGCCGTGTTCCTCAGCCCCAAGAGCGAGGACTGGATGCGTCCCTGCTGCTGGCAGTGAGAGATGGCTGATCTCTGCAGCAGGCTCTGTGTGCTCCACCTGAACCTGTGGGTGATGGCTCTGGTCACAGGTAGGTGTTAAACACAGGGGTTGTGCTCCAGAGCAAGGAAACGTGCACCCGCGATGCACGGGCGCTGTCCCTTGCTCAGTGCAGTGAGGGCTTCCCCCAGCTCTGCCTGACGTGCACTGAGCTCTGCTGCTTTCGCTAGCTTTGCCTCGGGTTCTGGGTGTTGCTTCCCGTTGGGTGCAGGGATGGGACCCTTGGGGCCGCCCATTGGCTTTGGCTGGAGCCCGGTCCGAGCTGTGGTTGCAGGTGGCAGGAAAGAAGAAGGGTTGTTGGGTGGTTTTTACCATTCCTTGCTCTCAGAGGTCAGCACATCGCTGAGGCCATGGCCAAGCCCCATCTCTTTGCTTCATGGGGTTCAGTGCCCGAGAGCGAAGAAGAAATGGGAAGGAAAAGGCTTTCTGGGCTGATGTGTGGGCCCTGTGTGAACACCCCTGTGCTGGTCCCCTTCCATGCACAGAGTGGAATCCCAGGGTCTCATCCTGGCTCTCCTGTTGGCTTCGAGGGAGGACAGGGGAAGCTCAGCCCACCCATGGCTGCAATGGAAACCATAGAACCACAGCCTGGTTTGGGTTGAAGGGACCTTAAAGCTCACCCAGTTCCATCTCCCTACCATGGACCGGGCCTTCTGGGCTTTGAGGGCTGCGAGGGCTCTCAGGGTGAGGAACCAGCCTGGTCCTCACTTGGAAACCCCAGCAAACCACGGCGAGCAAAGGCCTGTGTGGGGTTGGCAGCAGGACCATGGGTGGCAGGGACGTGCACCCAGCGCAGCCGGGATGAGGCACAGCTCCCAGCTCAGAGAGGAATGCAATGGGGCTGGAGGGGAGTTTTCCTGCAGAGGGGAATGGGGCAGCACAGGGCTGGAAGAGGTCCCTGTGGGCTGCTGCGTGGGGAAGGGAGGTCTGCAGCAGGGCAGCAAGGCTCGGGCAAAGGCATTGCATCTCCCTTCTTCCTTCTCCTGCTCTCAGGAGGTGGTGCAGCCCCCCCCCATCTGCCAGCCTCCCCACAGCAGGGTTTGGCCAACCTTGGTTGCACGGATGGAGCTGGGCACTGAAGCGCTGCAGTAAACAGGGCTGGTGCTTCCTGCCCAGCTGCAGCAAGAGGAACTGAGGCACAGGGGCACTGGAGCTGTGGCAGGGGCACCCATGGGTGCTGGAGGGTCCCTGCCTCGCCCCACTTCCTGCACTGCATCGCAGGCCCCACAGCTCCATTCAGACTCATCCTGGGGTGAGGGGTGCATGGCCCCAGGGTGTGAGAATCCCCCCCAGCCATCACAGGGCTGCAAGGGCATGGAAGTCCCAGCAGTGAAAATGCTTCTGGTTGATTGAGGAGATGGAGAGTGTAAATGAAGGGGCCTGAGTCTGTCTGGGAGGTGCCAGACATGGGGAGAGTCATAGCGAAGGCAGGTTTCATGGCGATGCCAACCAGACAGCAGCTGAGTTAGAGAAGAGTCAGGAGATGGGATGGAAACAGAAGGCTTTGTACCCAGTCCTGGGCTGCCCAGTGTCCTGTGTTGATGGTCCCAAGCACTCCATGCTGCATGGAATGGGCATGAAGGACCGCGGTACGTGCCATCCCATGTGGGACATCTACATGGGCTTGTCCTCTGGGCTCCTGGCCTCTGTCTCAGGGCCCATCTCCTGTCTTGCAGGTGGGATCTCAGCTGACAACAGCACCTGGAACAACACAGGTAACCTCTGGGCTCTATCCCCACATGTCCCTCCCATTGCCACTGGGATGCCATGAAGGTGTGGGAGATGTCCCATCACCCATTGGCCTTCTCCATTGCAAAGGCTCTTCGGGAGCATCCCCCATCCCTGCTCCCTCTGCAAACCTCATCTGCTTTATCCTCCCCGAGCACCCACGTTTCCTCCCTGTGCTCACAGAGCACCTGGTACGAACAAGCTGTGCCTCGGGAGCAGGCACTGGAGCCGTCACACGGTGTTTGTGTCATTCCCACCCACGGGGGACTCAAAATACAACCCAAAATACAGGCTAAAACCACCAAACACAGCGAAACCCCAAGGGATCACATCACCAGAGCCAAGCTGACTGCGCAAAAGCAGCAGCATCCATAGCAATGAGAAGCTGTTGATTTGGGAGATGCTGGGGGGGGGGTCTGTGGGAGCAGGATGCCTCCCCAGGGCAGGGTCCCTGCTCTCCATGACCCTCCTTGTCCCTTGGCAGACAGCGGGTGCATCACGGTGAGGCAGTATCAGCGCTTTGTGGGGGCCAAGAAGAGCACTCCCATCCAATTCATCTGCTACTTCGAGGACCCCCACAGCATCCAGTGGTACAAGCTGGCGGAGGGCAGTGACGACTTCTACGAGCTAAGTAACAGCACCGCCCGCTACAGCATCGAGACGACGGAGAACTTCACCAGCTTCACCATCTCCAGCATCACCTACGAGGACAACGGCATCTACGTGTGCGACAGGAAGAACCTCACAGCCCAGCAGCGGCCGCACGACTGCGGGACACAGCTCAAAGTCCTGAGTGAGTGGGAGCTCCCCATCCTCTTTGCACCCCAAGAGATGCTCCTTCTCCTTCTCTCACCCTTTCTCCCTCCATGGCGAGTGGTGGCTCCTGCTCAAGGTGTCTCACCCCACAGCTGGGCCCTGATGGCCGTTTGCAATGCTCTGGTCCCTCCCAGTGGGGAGAGCTTGTCACCCTTGTCCCCCCCATCTGCTCTTGCTGACACTTGGAGGTGGAGCTTGGAGTTATCCCTGTGCTGTTGCTCCCAGGTCACAGTAACATCCGGCAGGTGCAGAGCAGGAACACCATGAAGGATGTCATCATCATCGTCCAGTCCATCCTGCTCGTCATCTTCATCAGCGTCCCCATACTCCTCTTCCTCAATAAAGTAAGTGACAGCATCTCCAGCAGTGGGGATGTCCCCACAGTGCTCACAGCAGTGTCCTGCATCCCGGGCGGGATGCTGCTATGGACAGGGATGAGCAGGGATGGGTTTGGGGTGCTCCATGGGAGCGTGGCTGCCTCAAGTGGGAAAATAAGCATCGAAACCAGAGTGTGGGATGTGTGGGCTTGCCTGTGGAAGTGGGGGGACGAGGCTGGGGACAGGGATGGGGGACCCTGCTGGGTGCTGATACCCAGCCTGTGACTCTCCTCTCCACAGGGCGAAGGCAAAGAAAGCCTGGAGGAGGACCACACCTATGAGGTAACGCTGCACTCATTAGAGAAGTACCTCTGGAATATCAGCTTGAGCCTTGAGAGAGCCTTGTGCCTTTGCTGGTGGCTGATAGGCATCGCCAGCCCCTGCAGGGCACATGGGGCCATTTTCCTTCCCAACCCCTGTGGCACATCGGCTGTAAAGAGCTGCTCACAAAACCAAGCCAAGCTCTGAGCACATCCAGCATCAATCTCCATCCCCTCTCAGAAGCTGCCCCAGGCTCTGGGGGAGCACCCTGGACATGGGTCCCGAAGGGCTCACAAACCATGTAGCCAAGGTCCTCAGTGCCATGGCTTAATGGTGGTCTTGGCAGTGCTGGGGAATGGCTGGACTTGAGGAGCTGAAAGGTCTTTTCCAGCCTGGTTCTATGTGCTGTGGGTGAAACCAAGGTCCCCCTCCCGTATCTCAACCCCTCTCTTGCTGCAGGGCCTGGAAGTGGAGCAGATGGCCACCTATGAGGACATCACCCCCTTCCGGGATGTGAAGGCCAAGTGGACGGTTGGGGAGCACCCAGGAGAAGAGTGAGGGGTCCTGCACCCCCCCGGCAGCATCCATAGGGATCAGCCCCAGCTCCTGCCCTGAACCACAGCTCTGATGGGCGCCTGGATCCCAGGCTGTGATCCCTGGTTACAAACCACCTCCAGCATCCCTGCACAGAGCCCAGGTCCTGCTGAACCCCTAAAGCCTATGTAGAAATTAGGAGCCACCTGCAAGCCCCCCAGTACCAACCTGGCCCCAAGCCCCCGGCAGCCCCACGCCACAGCACTGAGCTCCTGCATGGGTAATGCCACGCAAGTCCCACGGTGGGTTGGGGGTCTCCTCCAGCCCCACCAGCCCTGGGAAGGAGAGGACCAGGCATGGACACTCTGAGTGCTGCAAGGACCCTCCTGGCCTGCAAGACCCCACTGCAGCCCTGGCAGAGGAGCCAAGGGGAGCAGCACCATGTGGATGATAGGAGAGGATTTTGGGCCACTGGTAGCTTTTCAGCCATGGCCATGTCCAGCAGCTGATGGAGGTGGAGGATCCTCCAAAACCACCTCATTCTCCCCAAGGACTACAGGGAAAGGTGGGGAGGCAGCTCTGTTGCTCCATCTCCAGCCATGAGCTGGCCCGTGTCACAATGTCCCCACGCTGAGGGGCACATGAGACCTCAGAACCTATGGGACAGATGTACTCTGTGGGACACAACTGTCCGACTGCTTTTTGAGTCCTAATAAAGGTCATGGGTAAACTCACATCCTGCTCCATCCTGCCCTGCCTGGTCTGTGGCTGTCCCACTGTCAGCGCCCTGGGAATAAGGGGCAGCTTCTCCTGGGTCCAGCTCAGCTGGAACCCAAACCTTACCCCTTGAGGGCCCTGAGCGCAGGCTGGGAGGTAGAGCCAAGAGCAGCCATAGACTTCTCCACATCCCCATCCCAGGCTGGAAAGCTGCTGCACTTGTTTAGATGCTGCTGGTGATGCTCAGGGTAAGGCAGACACGGGAGCACCCTGAAGAGAACCGAGGGGTTTTTCTGTCCCAGAGAAGAAAGGGACTTGGACAAGCGCCCAGTGTCACACTGCTGTAGGAGATGCTGCTTTGGGCCACAGATGAAACACTAAAACATACCAAGCTGGTATCTGAGAGCTGCTGATGCAAGTGTAATTGTGCCAGGGCCTATGTGTGCCCAGCCCAGCACTTCCCAGTGGCACTACTTTCTCCACAGCACTTCTGCCTCATTTAATGCCCAGAGATGACTGGGAACAAACCAAGCCTCATGGCACCACACAGGCTGGATCATCCCGGTTGCATCATGGATCATTGCTTGGCTGCAACCCTGCCCATGGCAGGGGGTTGGAACTGGAGGAGCTTTAAGGTCCCTTCCAGCCCAACCCAGCCTGGGATTCTGTGATTTAGCACCATGTTTGTACTGAGAGAGCAGCAAGGCAGCAAGTGATGGGCAGGACTCGGGTCCCTGGCGCTGCACCAATGCAGCTGCAGCGGTAGAGCATCATGAAGAGGCAGCGGAGGCGGTGCTGGGCTGGGGTACCCGCTGCCCTGCTCACCTCTGACAAATGTTGACATATTTAAACACGAGCTGGAGCAGAAAAACACCCCCAGATGTTGCTGGCTCTTGGGTGACGGGACACCTGATAGCTGCAGGACCCACTGTTCCCTCTGCTCTGGGCACTGACATTTACCCTGCGACAGCGCCACGTCTCCAGCGAGCAAACACCCGGGGGCTTCTTGGAACAGACCACGCTCTCCTGGCGTGTTTATTAACCAGCTCTTGCACCCTCTGCTCCAGCAGCCCCCGTGATGATGCTGCCTCCGGGAAACCGGAGCCATGCCAGCGGGCACAGCAAATCCAGGGCCTGGAGGAGCCGCGTCACCACCATGACCAGGGAACCATCCCTGAGCCCCAGGGCAAAGGGCTCAAACAGTGTGGTTTGAGGCAATCGGTGCCTCTTGAGGAGTAAAAAGTCCTTTAAGGCTCCTCTGGAGCTGCCCGTCCCAGCTTCTGTCTTGGCTTGCTCAAAAGCAGGAATGGGTGTGCTGTGGCCTCTCCTCTTGCCCATGTCCCCTTCCCCATCTCCTCTTCCCCATCTCTCTACCTCCTTTCCACAGCAGCCCCCTGCTTACTCCAGAGCTATTTCAGGTTTGCATCTCAGACAAGAGCAGGAAGATGCCCATAACGCGGTCTTCTTGCTTTGTCCAGCTGAGGACAAGAAGCCTGCCGGAGCCCCGGCAGCTGGATCTGCAGCAGGCAGGCTGGAACCCGGCTATGACAGCAGTTTGTCACCCCTATGGCAAACCAGGTCCCCAAAAGGATTTACTGAACTTTTACAATATTGCTAGAAATGGAAAGAAATGACTCGTCAGGAACGGGATCCCCCTGACCGAGAACATCCATCCCTGCCCATGATGCAGGGGAAAAGGTCCCACTTGATTCAAGCCAGGTCTCCCAAACGCCCATCAGCCCTGCCAAGGCTGCCGAGGCAGGCAGGGAAATCAGGCAGACACAGCAAGCTCCCCCGTGTAAAAGCACTGATGTGATTTTGGGATGGGTCTTCCTATGATGAAAACCCTTTACTTGTAATAAACAGCAGAACGTGGCAGGATCATCCGCAGGCAAACAACCTCCCCAACCTTTCCATCTATGTATAAATGGCTATGACTAGGGAGCACCGTTGCGAACACTTGTGCATTTATGCACAGAGAAGATACAGATATGTTGCTGTGATCATGGCACATATATACATTTTAAACAGACCCCCTGCTATATAAGGGATGGCTCAACAGTCGCCTTCGTCAGCCTACATGAAAGGAGGAAACCTTCACTGTCAAGCAGCACCTGAGCAACGAACCGGGCAGAAATGGCTCCAGGTACTTTCCTTCATTTCAGTTTAGAAGGATCTGCTCCAGGGAGACCTCAGAGCAGCTCCAGAGCCTGAAGGGGCTGCAGGAAACCTGGAGAGGGGCTTTGGACAAGGGATGGAGGGCCAGGCCAAGGGGAATGGCTTTAACCTGCCAGAGGGGAGACTGAGATGAGCTCTTAGGCAGAAGCTCTGCCCTGGGAGGGTGCCCAGAGAAGCTGTGGCTGCCCCATCCCCTGGATGAGGGGAGATGACGCTGATGATGATGGCACTGTGCTGTGCTCTACACGCTCAGTGCCAGCCTTAAATGAAAATGTGGCAACTTATAAATCAATGGAAAAGGATGATTTTCCTCACAGTGTCACTTTAATCCATGAATTAACTCAGGTAGTCTTTGGCCTAAACTGGACAAGGAGAGGGTGAAGAACATGAAGAACAAGGTCAAGATGCAGTTATAATAGTTATTATTAAGCTAAATGTTGGTAGGGATATTAAAACTCAGATTCAGAGCCCAAAGTGGGGAGCAGGATGATGTCTAATGGGTACATCCAAGTCCTCCAGGCCCTAGGGCATTTGTCTGAGGTTAACCCTGTGGTCCTTGCAAGACAGATGGACACTTGCGTGAGCTGATCTCACAGGCTGAAAACCCTTAGGCCAGCATGGGCAGAAGAGGCTGGGGATCAATCACCAAGGGCCAGCCTGCTCCTCAGCACCGTCACTAGCGGGCTGCTAACACCTCAGCTCTCTGCTTTGCTGCAGGGTCGTGGTTGTCTCCTCTCTTCGTTGCTGTGATCACTCTGGGACTGCAGTGGCCACAGGAAGCTGCCACCTTCCCGGCCATGCCCCTTTCCAACCTGTTTGCCAACGCCGTGCTGAGGGCTCAGCACCTTCACCTCCTGGCTGCTGAGACATACAAAGAGTTCGTAAGTTCTGTGGCCTCCGGGCATCTCCTCCACATTAGCTTGATGGTTCCAGGGCTGTGTAGCTTCCTAGAACCAGACACTTCAAGCATCAGCTCTTGATGAGGAGAAAGGGTCTTAATAGGATAGGACAGGCTCCGTCCCCACCTCTGATCCTGCACAGTCTCCTCCTCAGGGCCATCATCCCCATGTCCAGACCCGTTGCACAGGCTGAGATCTCTCCAAGAGAACCTGAAGCAGTGGGAGATGGCACAGATACTTTGCAGCACTTTCTGTGTCGGTCACCTTTAGCCCTGGGCGAGTCTGAGAGCTTAAAGCTATCCCGTTCCTGCTGCTGCCAGGAGCTGTCACTTTGGCAAGAGCCATCCTTGGGGGTGATGTGATCCATGTGAGAACCCTCAGCACCTCAGCTGAGTGTGAGGAAGACCTTTAGGTCCAGTAGCTATTGGACCAGCACAGGAACTCCTGCTCCCTACCTGCTAACCCTGTACAGAGACCCCTCTCATTTACCTCTTGCAAAGAGTAGCTCTGCAAGCTGTCCCGAACAGAGCCTGGGCAAGTGTCTCTTGTCTTCAACCAGCACACAGAGCCGGGTGTGTTTGGATGTCTCTGCAGGAACGCACCTACATCCCAGAGGACCAAAGACACGCCAACAAAAACTCCCAGGCAGCGTTCTGTTACTCAGAAACCATCCCTGCTCCCACGGGGAAGGACGATGCTCAGCAGAAGTCGGTAAGCTCTCCTCCCCAGGGCAAGCCCACAGCTCAGCTGTGCCTCATTCCAGGGACAGAGGGTTTCCATCTGTGAGCACTTCAGTGCTTCACTCCTCCTCTCCCTGTTTCACTATTTAAACCCTGCATGAAACAAGAAAGGCTCTTATGGGTTATGCCATAAATGATATTCCCACTTCAAGAATGAGGAGCAAGCTATTGCCTACACAGGATGTGTCTGGGTGGTGCTCCTCAGCTTGCAAGCTTCCCTGTATCTGCTGCAGGAGCAGTGGCACATCTGTGGGTCACCTCCAGGCTGGTCCAAAGGACTCACAGGTAACTCCCAAATGCCTCACCTGCACAGCTTTGAGCCTTTCTCTCCTTAATTCCAGGACATGGAGCTTCTTCGGTTCTCCCTGGTTCTCATCCAGTCCTGGCTGACCCCGGTGCAATACCTAAGCAAGGTGTTCACCAACAACCTGGTTTTTGGCACCTCAGACAGAGTGTATGAAAAACTAAAGGACCTGGAAGAAGGGATCCAAGCTCTGATGAGGGTAAGTCACAGCACGTAGCATGACTACAGAATAACAAAGACCTCCTAGGACACAGAGCATTCACCTCCCACTGGGAGCACCAGTGGCATCCTCTGGACTTCTTTTACCTTAAAATGATGATCAAGACATCCTACTGCATTCAGTGCATCACTGGGGAGTACAAGGAAACACAAACTGAAGGTTAATAGCACTGCTGTTGCCATTCAGATAGCAGATCACAATAGGCCAAACCCAGCACCAAAGAACCTGCTGTACAACCAGCAACAGAAGGTTTGCTGCATCTCCAGGCAAAATGCTTCAAAAGGGAGTGAATTTTGCATTTAGACTTGTGACGCTGTATAAACCAACCCGTATCAGTCCGTACAGGTGGAAGCCCATGCTCTTTCATATTACAGCACCCAGATTACTGAGACCTGGCAAGTGATGCTCTTCAAGGGTCACTCTTCCCTTTTGCTCTGTTGTTTTAAATGAAATTGCTTGTTATCACCCAGTTACGCTCACTCTACAACTAAGCTTACCTGCCAGTGCACTGAGCTAGAACTCCGAGACCTGTATCTGTGAGGCATGAGTCTGGGCAATCACTCAGCACCTTCTAGCATCTAAATGACTCTGAAAGTCAGATCCCCAGGGTATAGAGAGCTCTCCCATCCTGGCGTTCAGCTGGAGTAAGCAGGTGTGTGTATGAGTATCACTTCCAGGCTGTGCTCTCCACTTGACATGCGCTTGGGCATTGGGAAGGAGCACACAAACCGGACACATGAGCACACTTGGTCCATTTATAACACTGGTTACTTAACCAAAGCTGTCTGTTTGCTGGGTCAGGTGGTGGGCAAGGCAGGGCAGGAGAGGCAGATCCGTCACCTCCGGATGCACGTGGCTGTGGTCTGGGTTAGAGCTCTGTTCACTGGGACAGTGTGAGAAAAGAGAATTATTTGCCTGGTTCCCCATCTCCTTGGCAAGAGTAACCACAGAGAGAGCTGCAGCTCTCCCCTTGTTTTAAGGGCCCAAAAGGCACATTCTTTCCTCCCTGCAGCCTTGTGCCCAGCTCCCTTCTTCCTACCAGCAATCTGTATAGCATCCCCCCTGCACAACTACCCTGCCTGTAAGCACGTAAAAGTATGTTTGAAATATGGGGGGGAAAGCCCCAATCTCCTCTCAAAGCCGAGCAGGAGCCTCGTCAATGGGTCCCTTGGGGGATGCTGATGCCTCAGCACCTCTCCATCCTCCCGCAGGAGCTGGAGGACCGGAGCCCGCGGGGTCCGCAGATCCTCAAACCCACCTATGACAAGTTCGATATCCACCTTCGCACCGAGGATGCGCTGCTGAAGAACTACGGCTTGCTGTCCTGCTTCAAGAAGGACCTGCACAAGGTGGAGACCTACCTAAAGGTGATGAAGTGCCGGCGCTACGGAGAGGGGAACTGCACCATCTGACCCCGGGGACAGCCCCCCCCCCACCCCAGCCCTGCTCCTGCCCCTCGCTGGCCGCGGCTGCCCTGCTCCTTGTAAAGATAAGCGGAGAATAAACGCTACTGCCGACATGAGCCTGGTCAATGGGGGGGATGCGGGGCTCAGCTGCTGCAGGGGCGAGGCGGTGTGGGGCTCGGAGGGGGTAAACTGGGGCTTGGACAAGGCAGGTTTGGTGCTGGGGGCGCATCCGCGGGGCTCGGGCCGCGATGCGATGCGATGCGATGCGATGCGATGCGATGCGATGCGATGCGATGCGATGCGATGCGATGCGATGCGATGCGGGGCGGGAGGCGGGTCCTGGGCCCCGGCATGGCGGAGCTGGTGGAGTTCCGGGTGCCCGCGGGGAGCGCGCAGACGCTGCTGGTCTGGGGGCTGGAGCCGGAGCCGGGGCTGGAGGTGAGGAGAGGGCTCGGAGCGGGACCGGGGACCCCGCCGAGGCTGGGGAGCGGGGCCAGGGTCCCCCCCGCAGCGTCCACCAAGGCCCTGTCTGTGCTGGTGGCTTCCCGTGGATGCTGATTGTGTGTTTCTTAATGCCGCTCCTGTATGGTTTTGGGGGGGTTTACTCGTATCTTAGTGCACCCGAGGCTGCGGGGCCAGCGCACAGTCGTTTGTGCCCCCCCCGTGCCACAGCAGAACCGCACAGATCCCAGTGTAAGGTGGAGCAGGACCCCGTCATCTGCCAGCAAATACTGCACTGAAAGCTCAGGCAGAGCGTTCCCACCCAAAGGACGGTGGAGAACAAAGGGGGTCTGGGATGGGGTTGATGGGGGGCAGGAAACCTCAAGTGTGACTTGGCTCTCCCCACAGTGCAGAGGCTGGATGATACTGGACATAAGGGCAGAGATCCAGCGAAGCTGAGCTTATTGTTATGGAGAGACGCTCAGCCTCAGTGGTTGTTCCAGGGCTTATTCCTGTTAAACAGTACTGAACCTTCCCTCATTTCCTGGGTAATCGGGCCTTGTGAGCAGCCCTCCCATGGCTCAGCCCTTTGAGCACCCACAGATGTTTCAAGAGACCTTTTTTTCCCTCTTTCTTTCCCTCAGCATTCCCTGTTTTCAGCGTTTTCCAGGTTCGGGCTGCTCCACTCGGTGCGAGCGCGCAGGAACGCGGCCGTGGCAGGGCCCGGCTATTGCGCTGTTATCAAGTTTTATTCAGCTGGAGATGCCAGCAGAGCCCAGCGTGCATGCGATGGGCAAAGGCTGTTTCAGAAGTCTCCCTTGAAGGTAAGCAGACCATGCAAGTGAAACCTGCAGGACTCAGCACCTCCAGCAGCAGGGTGGAATCACATGGAACGCTCATTGGTATCAGTGATGCTTCCTGTGCCAAGGGTTTACTGGCTTGTGGCTGGGTGCTCCCATCATGGTGATCCCCACCACTGGCTCCCAGGTAGCATTCAAGCAGTAAAATGGCAGCATCCCTCCTCTGGAATAATCTTCAGGGCCTGTTTCTGGGTAAAAAATACTTAACAATGAATGTTTAACAATCACCTTCACTGCGGGAGGTGGCATGGAAAGAGTTAACACATGAATCCAGGCTTTATCTCCCTGCTTGGGCCTGAGCCCTGGGAACACTGCAGAAAACACTAGGTGCTAATGGCCTAATTGGCCTGAGCCTTGGGAACTGTGAAGAGCATAAGGAATGGGAAAGATGGGTTAGCAAGGCAATGTGGCTGTCTGTAAGATAAAGCAGGATGTGCTGCAGTCCTCAGATGCTTTGCTAACTTGGGATGATAAGGGAGTGAAACAGTGGAAAGTTACTGCTGAGCACTTGGGAGATGTAAAAGAGATGTGCGACACTACATACATGGCTTCTGCTTGATTCACATTGGACTGCTCAGAGTCCATTTACTGTTCTGCAGCACCTCACCTTTACTGAGAGGGTGCTGAGGCGCTGGCACAGGGTGCCCAGAGAAGCTGTGGCTGCCCCATCCCTGGCAGTGTTCAAGGCCAGGCTGGACACAGGGGCTTGGAGCAAGCTGCTCCAGTGGAAGGTGTCCCTGCCCATTGTGTTTGAGCTGGAGGAGCTTTAAGGTCCCTTCAACCCAAACCACGCTGGGATTCTTTGTGGTCAAGAAATAGGTTACCTTCAGATGTTTCTCCCAGAGCAGTCAGTGGTATCGTAGTGGGAACCTCACAGCAGAGCCTGGCTAAGCAGGGTTCTTCTTTCCTGGACAGGTTTGTGTTTGCACCAAGCAGAAGGGGTTTCAGCAAAAAGCCCTCGCTCTCAGCAGCAACAAGTGCCAGGAGTTGGCCAACCACTACCTTGGCTTTAACGGCTGGTCCAGTCGCATCATCACAGTAAGGAGCCCTTTAGATTCACCCCTCATCCTTCCCCTCATCCTCTTCTTAATTATACTGGCTGGTGGAATGAGAAGCATTGTCCTCAAATCAGCAAATTAGAGGGTTACAGGAGCTGTATGTCAGACCACAAATGGGGGGATTTTGAAAGCATGGGGAGAGAAGCCAGTTGCCTTGGCTTCTGCTCTGCTTCCATCCACAGCTTCTGCCTTGGACCCCCATGCTGTGCAGAGAAGGTGTGCAGTATACAGGCATAAGTGTTCACAATATCCCCTCTTATCTAACCCAAATGAATTATGTGTGGGCTTCCCAACAGCTGCAGAATGTATCTGCCTTTGGTGGTGAGACTGAGGAACTGGGAAGGACATTCCCTGTGAAGTACCTGTGTGCTGTGGAGGTGACGCTGCCCAAACACGGGCTGTGCACCAGAGGAGTCGCCCTGGCCGAGGCAGGCATAGAGAACAGTGCAGGTATGCTCTGGGCACAGCTGGAAGCCTCTCATAGCAGCCATCGCAGGCACTGAGCAGTCTCGCCTGTGCACAGTTTGGGGGTCTGAATTTAGCAGGAGGCAAGGGTCTGAGCTGCTGTGCTATGCACGGGACCCTGAACATGGCTCTTCCCTGCCTGCTTCCCACCAGTATCACTTTCCTACCCTCTGTTCTCTGCCTTTTGCCTGCAGCGTTATCATTCCCCATCACAGCCGCTTCTGTGCCTGTGTCTGTGCTGCCTCCTCCCCTGAGCAGGCTCCTGGCACAGGCCTAAGGATCATGTGCTGTCATGTCCTGGCACATGAGACCCCTGTGAGGGTGCTGCTGCTGACTCCCAGAACATAACCAGCTTTCTCATCAGCCCGTGAAGCTGTTTGGTTAGCAGAATGTAGCTGGTGTGCTTCGGATGCAGAGCATCCTCTCAGTATCGATAACAGGCTGCTGCTTGTGTTCAGATTCTCTCGAGCTGCTCACAGCAACAAGAAGAGTTCAGAAACTGGCAGCTGGGAGAGCTTTGGCTAGTGCCTTTCAGAAGATACTGCTCATTGCCTTGGGTAAGGCTTCTCTTTGTATTAAACACCGGGGTGGTTTTGCTGATGGTATTATAACTGTCACGATCATCGATTCAAATCCATGTTCTCTGAGCTTCTCTTGGGATTCAGTGAGACTCAGGGGGTCTCGAGCAAAATGAAGCCTGTGTGTGGTCTGTAATGAATTAGAGTGGTTCCACCCTATGAGCTGTGGGAGGAAGATCCACAAGGAGTCAGATGTTTTTGATGATAGTCGCTGAAATTCCAAATTCCAAGGGTGTAAATGCTGTCAGGGCGAGCTTTTAAACACATGGTGCATGCCAGATAAGGATGCGAGGAAGTTCTGCTTCCAGGGGTGACATGAACTGAACTGCAGCACTTTGCATATTCCTGTCCCAGTTCCAAGCCAGCCGGGTGCCAACAAAGGTCTGTGCCCATGGCTGTGTTCAGTGTTGCTCCTTTGGGTCTCTCATTGTAGGAGCTGGATTTGAGCCTATCCAGGAACTGCTAGCTCTGCTTCCTCTGGGTTCCAGGTCCTGTGCTCTTGGAGCTTTTACATGACGCCTGTGTATGCGGTATCTGAGTACTCTTTTATGCTTATCATGACAGATCCTGATGGGATCAGCTCAGTGCTACTGTCCTCATTGTAGAGCCTTTCATGTGCCAGGTTCCTCCCCTGGGTTCATTCAGGTCTTCGTTTGAAAGGTGGGTTTCTGGCTTCAGATGCCTTGCAGTGCTTCCTGCCTTCTGATCCATCCCATGCACAGAGACTGACAGTTAATGCGCTCCATCTCTCCGTGGATTTCTGCTTCCTCAGTTTCAGTTTCCACTCCATTTAGTAAGAGCCATTCGCTTTGCTGTGCAGAAGACAAGGAGAAAGCAGCACACTCATTGAGACCAGCCGCTCGCTCCGAAAGCCATTGTGAAGCAGAATTATCCCATTTGGAGCTCAGGGTTGGTTTCTTGTCATTACACACGGTAGTAACTAACTATGGCTCTGCTGTTTGTCCAGAGAACGGGAAAGTGGCCGTGGAGTACAACTCCTCCCAGGAGGAGCCCGCAGACTGCTTAACAGAAGAGGAGCTGAAGGGGCTTGTGCAGGTGAGAGCAGGGGGTGGTTAGCTTTTGTATGGGCCCTGTGTTACCTCTGGGGATTGGAGATGGAGCTGTTGACCATTACAACCTCTGACATCCCCCTATGCAGCAATGACCTCCACTTAAACCCCAGGAAGTAATTAACACCTTGGAACTGTACAGCACATCAAGGTTTTAAAACTCCTACTTCTTTGTGTATCTGTGGAGAAATGCAGGTGTATTTTCAATGCTACAGCAAAGTGAGGAGTCAGGCTGCAGCTTGACAAGCCTCACACGTGACAGTGTCCACAACACAGAACCTGTGAGAGTGAAAACCCCGGCGAAGCCACAGAAGGTTACATCAAGTTGTAAACCTGCCCATGTAGAAATGCACTTCATAAACAGCCTTACCCAGAGGGAATGGTTGCGAAAAGCTTTGTGCAGTCCCCGCAGGCAGCTGAGGGATCTGTTTGCATGCACCAAACAGAAATGCCCCAGTACAGCAGCAACGCCTGAGTCCTCGTGCTCAGTGAGGTGAGTTCCCAGTGCCAGCCTCTGCATCAGGCAGAGCTGCTTGCTTTGTCTGAAAACACCGCTGCTTACCAGGGGAGATCACTGACACGATGCTCTTTGGACAGCAAGCATCACTCTCACATGATGCATCCATACACCCTGTGAGCATGGAAGGAAGCATCTAAGGAGCCTTATGACACATTACTCCACTCAGTGACACTGAATCACCTGGTACCCACGGGCAAAGCTGTTTTCCTCCTAAGAGTAAACCCGGAGCATGTTGTTGTGTGAAGTAATCTCTGTCCATCAGATTGCTTTGAAGCGGTTGAGAAGATGCAATTCCTGCTGGTTTGTTCCCTCTGCACTTTCCTCTGTACAGCCCCTTCTCTCTGACCCCTTAAAGCCCCAGGGAGCTGACCTAACACGTGCTGGCCATAAGGGAAGTGAGCAGGGAAGTCAAACAGAAAGCCTGCAGCTTCTCAGAGCTCTCCTTCACCACAAGAGCCATCCTTCACCTCCCCTGCTGTCTCACTTCCCTTGTGATGGAGCGGGAGGTGAATCGACGTGCTCTCTCCACAAGGCACCTTCCAGCCTGATAGGGAGAGGAGCAGCCAGGAATTCAGAAGGACCTGCTTGGGAGGGGAGCTGCTGGGTGTCCTCTTGGTTCATTGCCTTGTGATCTCAGGCATTCCAAGATGGGAACGTTCCCGAGCTGGTGAATTCGGGGGAGGCTGTCTCAGAAATACCCTGTTTGCAGGGGCAGAGGTGAAGTTCAAATCTATTGTAGAGCAAGAAGCTGACGCTGGGTTTCTCTTCACAGGTCAAGGAATTGTCCTTGGAAGAGTCTGACCCCGACGAAGAAGTTTTGTCTGCTCTCGCTTTTGATGATGAGCCAGGAGATGCCATCTAATTAATGGAGCTTTGTCTTCTCAAAGTCCTGCAGTGTGTGATTAGGAAGCAAAATCTAATGCTGAGAACTGCTTTGTGCATCATAGCCAATGTTTTCATCTTCTGCAAGTAACGGTGAAAGGAATGGGCAATAAACCTGGTGTTACTAAAATTAAGCCCCAAAACACATGGGCTTTTCAGAAAGGAAGTGTTTTCCTGTCAGCTTATCCAGGTCAGCTATATCTGGAAGCCAGCTCAGCTGCATGGTTATTACTGAGACAGCATAAGAGAGGTGCAGAGCACTTGTAGAAGAATTAAAAGGAACAGGTCCTCCCTGCAAGAGCCTGCATGTGCAGGAGGAAGCTGGGGCAGCAGGAGGAAGTGTGGTACTTACAGTGCACAGCGCAGGAAGAACTATTTCTCTGCATGAAGTAGCTTCTAGAGAAGGAAGGCCAAGTCCTGCGCTGAGCCCCAGCTCTGAGTACTGGGACATTATCACTATGTAAAGCAAAGCTTCTTTCTTGTCTCAAACAGGTTCTTCACCAAATGAAGACAAATCTTGTAGCCCAGAGTGGCGAATGAGCCTCAGGGGCAGCACAAGTGATGGGAAAGGGGCGTTGGGCTCCCCAAATCATGAAGGTAACAAACCCCTGCTCAGAGTTTTCAGCCTCTGATGGAAAGTTGGGAGAGCTCAGGGCACAGCCACAGGAATGGTTTCAGATCCCCCTTGGAAGGAGGAGAGTGTGGCCTGGGTAATTTAAAGCTGAAGACTCAGCTTTAGGTTTAGATCAGACATTAGGTTTAGATTTACTGCACAGGGACTGCACAAACATGTACTGAACACACGTACTGTGCATGTTCATTGCACAGGGACTGCACAAACATGTACTGAACACACGTACTGCACACGTTCATTGCACAGGGACTGCACAAACATGGACTGAACACACGTACTGCACACGTTCATTGCACACGGACTGCACAAACGTACTGAACACACATGTACTGCACACGTTCATTGCACATGGACTGCGCAAACATGTACTGAACACATATGTACTGCACATGTTCATTGCACATGGACTGCACAAACAGGTACTGAGCACACGTACTGCACACGTTCATTGCACTGCACACGTCCATTGCACACAGGTTTTTCCTGGCTGGTCTGTACCATGCCACAGGCGGGCAGAGCCACCGGCTCCAATGTCCGGGGACTGTCCCACGTCACAATGGGGCCGCACGCTCACAGGCCTGGCCGATGCAGCCCCATTGTGAGGTGCGAGGTGCCCCACGCTGTATCTGCCCAGCAGGGCCAGCACCGCCCTAGACCTGCTGCCGGTCACAGACGAGAGCTCCTGGTTCGGATCCCCAGCCTTGAGCCTCGTGTGCTTCCAAACGCGATCATGTCCTGCGTCGCTGCGGCACCGCTGCTGCTGCTGCTGCTGAGCCTGGCCCCCGGCCTGGCCCGGTCCCTGGAGCCCTGCCCGGGGCTCTGCCGCTGCCGCGGGCGCCGTCTGGACTGCAGCGGCGCTGCCCTGGCCCGTGTGCCCCCGGCCACCCGCCGCCGGCCCTTCTCCGTGCTGTGAGTGCCCCGCAGCTCCGGGCGCTGCCCCGGCACACCCTGAGAGCGGCTCCAGGGCCGCGCTGCGGATGGAGGGCTGATGGGCAGCTCCGAGGGGGCAGCTCCGGGCCAGCCCCGCGGCCACCCCACAGCGCCGGGGCAGGGGAAGGGGTTGTGCCGGGGGTGACGCTGCCAATGGCTTCTCCGCAGGGATTTCACTGGGAACGCGCTCGCCTTCATCCCCCCGCAGGCGTGGAAGGGATACCCGTGGGCTGAGAAGCTGTGAGTATCCGCCGGCGTCGCACACGGCACCGGGGTTCCGGGATCCCCATCCTTCTGTCGAGCCGAGGCTGTGACGAGCACCACACCGGTGCTTGCCACGGGCAGCCAGGGCCGAGCTGCTCAGCAAGGACGGGGGTGAATCCCCAGAGCTGTTCCATGGCGAGCAGTGCCCTGGGCTGTGTCCCTCCCGCTCTTCGGGGCCATCCCTGGGCCTGTGGAACCCGTGCTCGGGCTGCAGCCAGTATCAGCATGCCGGCAGCAAGCGCCTGCTCCTGCCCTGGTGGGACCCGGAGAGACGCTGCAGTGCCGCTGCTGCAGGGTTGTTCCCCCGACAGCTCCGTTGCCTCTGAGAGCCGCGGGTGCCACTGCTCGTGTCCGTCTGTCTCTTGCAGAGTCCTCCAGCACAACAGCCTGCGGGCAGTGAAGAGGCGCTCGCTGGAGGGGCTGCTCCTGCTGAGGCACCTGTAGGTACCCCCCTGCCCATGGCGGAGGGCACGGCCTCCCCCTGCCCTGGCCCTGCAGCCCCACCCGCCCCAGGAAGGGCTTTATTCCTGCGGGGATCCCGGCTGCAGCCAGAGCAGAGCAGGGGCTTGGGGCAGGGGAGGGCTCCGCAGGGACGCGCTGAGCTCCCATTGCCCCACGGCCAAGCAGGAGGAGGCGGCTGCTGCCCTTTCCCTGCCCAGCTCCTCCAGGGCAAAGCTGCATTCCTCTCCTCTCAGCTCAGATGCCCCAGAGCTGCCTCGGAGCGAGCTCACGGTGCAGCTGCTCTCCATCGCCCATGCAGAGGAGCAGGCACTTCCCATTCACCCACACGATGGGACTGGGGTCGCTGGCTGAGCAGGCCATGAAACGCTCCCCACCAAGGTTCCTCTCTCCTTGTTTGCTGCAGAACGAGCCCAGGCAGCGAGTTCAGGCAGGGACAAGGAACCTTTGGGTTTCTCGAGCCAGGCCGGAGGACTCCTGCGCACATCAGCGCAGGGCTGTGCAGGGAGGTGACCTTTAGGAGCTAAGGGAAATAGCCCCATGTTGGTCACCCAGGGCGTTACAGCCGGTCCCTGAGGCCTCCACGAGAGCAGCTGTTGGGGCGTGCATAAAGAACCTGGTCCATTACCAGAGAGGAAAATCAGCCCTGAAACACCCCTGGTGGGATCAGAGCAGGGAGAACCTCTCAGAGCTGCAGCCACCCTGGTCAGGAGCGTGAGCCCCGGTTACAGCCCACTGCAACTCAGCACCAGGGAGAAAGCCCACGTGAAATGAGAGCTGTGGCATGGCACATCTGTGCTGCCAGAGACAAAGCCCCTGAGAGCAACCAGCACAGTGCCAATGCCACCAACGCTTGGTGTTCTGTTAACAGGGATTTATCTTACAACCAAATCCAGTCGGTGGAGGCGCGTGCGTTCGAGAACCTTCCTTTCCTGGAGACCATGTGAGTTATGGGAGCTTCAGCCTGGTGTGGCCGCTGAAGCCGGACTGCATTTAGAACCTTCTGGTGCTGGAAGATGCTCCTGTTCTTTTTAGAACAAGGCATCCAATGTCTCCTGCTGAAGGAGCAGCCCAGCTCAGGAGCTCAGGGCACGGCTGGTGGCCACCCCAGGATGCGGGCCATGGCTTGTGCAGACACAATAGAAGCCGAGCCTTGGGGTGTGCTGTGTCCTGGAGCAGGCAGCGATGCAGCACACGTGTGCTTCATCTCCTCTCCTGGCCAGGTTAACAAACAGCAGGAGAGAAAATGGCAGTTTCCTCCCAGTTCCTCCTTGGATGTGGCTGCTTCCTACAGATCAGTGCTGCTGCACTCCAGCTTCCTGTGGGTCAGACCCACTTCATTTCTGTGGTCTCCTGTTTCCCCAGAAACCTGGAAGGAAATCTCATCACCAAGATCCAGAGCGATGCCTTCCGGGCATGGCACGGGATGCAGTTCCTGCAGACACTGTGAGTGTTCCACGGGCTAAGGGTAGCGCAGAGCAGTGGCCCTTGTCCCTGTGTTCCGCTCACCTTTTAGCCCACATAGGCAGCAGCATCAATGCTGAAGGACAGCTCTGTCAGGCCATGGCTTTGCCTGGCTGGGTGCAGGAACAGAGACAAAGCTCATGGACAGTGGGAATGCCCATGGCAGGGGGGTTGGGATTGGATGATCTTAAGGTCCTTTCCAACCCTAACTGTTCTATGATTCTAATGTGAGAAAACAGGGAAAGTGCTGGTGGAGGGAAGCCATGAGGTGTGAGCTGAGGAGGAAGGGAAGAGCTGTTGTGTTTTCCAGAAGCAGTGCTTCTGGGCTTTTGCTCTCTGGGCTGGAGGTAGTCAGGACCTGATGTATGTCATGAATCTGCCCATCAGCATCTGCCCCGGCCTGGAGCCTTCAGCCCGGGCCCTTCCTCACACACTTAGCACTGAGCCTCTGCCACCGCTCCCATCCTGCACTCCCCACTCACATGGGGTGTTGGTTCATTTCAGGGTCCTGAGCCATAACCCCCTGTCTGTTATCGAGGACACGTGGTTCTTCAAGCTGCCTTCAGTCACCCACCTGTAAGTACGGACTGCTTGGTAACAGCTTAACATGGATCTTTCTTTGTGTCTCTGGGTGCCCGGTGGCCAGGAAAGCAGGGATCCAGCAGCAAATCCCACCCTTCTCCCACCCTTCTCCTGCTGGAGGCAGCGGCAGAGCCAAGCAAAGGCTGAGCCGTTCTGGTGTGTCCCGGCTGCAAAGCCAGCAGGGAGCTGGGGCACGGACTTGAACTTGTCTGCATCCATCTGCCACGGGATCTGCAGCATCCCTGCTGGTTCAGACCCGTGGCTGGGAGCAGGGCACAGCAGGAAGGAGAGAGGGTTTTCCATCCTTTCTCCTGGGTTAGGCAGCAGCGGATCCCCCTGCGACCAGCCCCACAAGCAGCAGGGGCTGGGCCTGTTCCCGGAGCAGAGGCTGGTGCCGCTACCTCAAATGCAATGTGTTTCTTGAACCCCTTGCAGGGACCTGGGTGCCACACGAGTGACACGGCAGACGCTGCTCACGCTGCTGCTGAGAACATCCCGCTTGGAAACACTGTGAGTGTGCAGGGGCCAGCTCCCACCGGCAGCAGATCCCAACTGCTGGGGCAAGGGGTCTGCATGGGGAACGAAGCCACCACCCCAAAACTGCCCATGGGGACACTGGGGGTGAGGGGGAGTTTCCCAGAGCCGCAGCAGAGACCGAAGCAGACCCCTGGTGCGTTTCTGTGCGCTGCCTGCATTGGAGTCACTGCCCTGGGTCGCGATGCTGAGTGTCTGTCTGCAACCTCTGTTCTTTAGCAAGCTGCCCAACGACACGGCCTGCTGCCTCTGCCAGCACCAGCACAGCACCGAGACGCCGTGCAGGACCCTCAGCTTTGACTGTGCGAGCGTGTGCGGCACCAGTGCTCCCCGCTGCGGTAACTGCCCCACAGCCCTGCCCGTGCCCCTCAGCTATAGCGAACCCTCTGAGCCTGCGTCTGGCAGAAAGCTTCTTGTCCCTGATGTGCTCTCGGTGTGTTGCAGCTCCCCTGGCAGAGACACCAGGGCTCCCAACGGGAGCCGTGCCACCCAGGAAGGGGAAGAGCAGCTCCGTGTTGAAGATCCAGCCCAAGGAGCCCTTGCTTAAGGAGCAGAGAACCGTCACGCTCGCCGTTGTCCTGAGCCTGAGCAGCCCCGATGCATCGGCACCTTCCCCTCAGCAGCTCTCGAGGCAGGAGGACAACAGCACCAAGGAGCTGTCTCTGATGCTGCAGCACGTTCAGCACGGGGGCTGGAGCAGCTTCATTGACATCAGGAGGTTCTATTTCCTGGCAGAGGGGCTCGTGGCACAGCTCAAGAAGCTGCGCAAGGCCGTGAGCACCCTCATTCTGAAAAGCCCCAGCACAACCCCACCAGCAGGGAGCAACGAGGGGCGGGAGGCGCCAGCAGGGCAGGGAGGAAGAGCCGCAGGCTGGGAACAGCATGAGCCTGACTCGGACTTGACCCGGGCAGAATCCACCCTTTGGGAAGCAGCCCGGAGGTTGAACATCAGCGGCATCCTGCCCGTCTCTCCTGCCCATCACCCCGATGCCATCCAACAAAGCGACACAGCTGACGGGACGGAGGATGAGGAGGGGGCAGAAGACCAGGAGGAAGCATCAGCTCCAACTCAGGACTCTGCGGGGACCACCAAGGAGCAGAAGCTGCAGGACAGTGGGAGGACAGCGGGCAGCGAGGGCACAGAGGAAGAGCTCACAGCCGCAGAGGAAAGGCTGAGCACAATCCAGTGTTTCTTCTGTGCTCTGCTGGCTAACAACGGCCCCCCCGCTGCCAGCAGCGCGCCCGAGGACACGGCAGCAGCAGAGCCTTCATCTCGGGGCAGGAGCCCACCCACTGCCCCTGCAAGCACCACCACACTTGGGCAGCACAGGGAGCAGGAACCCCCCAGCCCAACAGCACCGGGCAGCTCCAGCACCGCGGGCGGCACGGCCACGCGAGGAGCCCCCTTCCACTCCCTGCTCAGCCACCACCTGCGCTGGCTGGTGCCGGGCCGAGCCCTGCGCAGGTTCATGGCATACGTGGCTCAAGCCCTGCGCGAGGACTGCGCTCTGACCCAGCTCCAGCCGACCTGCACCAGCATGGTAGCGAGGACAGAGCTGCTCCTGACGCTGCTGAGCGACAGGCAGCGCGACCCAGAGCCCTCTGACCTCTTGGAGCGGTGTGTGCTGGATGAGGATGCCGGCGCCTCTCATCCCCACGGCTGGGTCCAGGCCAGGGAGATGGACAGCAAATCTGCACAGACAGTAGGAGAGAGTGGGGCACTGCTGCGTGTGTGTGTGTGGACAGTGGGAACGGAAGGGGCCTCCTTTGCCTCTTTCCTCTCCTCTCCTCTCCTCCCTGACGCGCTCTCCTTTTCTCCCAGGAGATGGCCAAGCACACCTCTGCCCGCAGGCTGGCGCTTTTGCTGTCCACCATCATCACCTTCTTCATATCACTTGCTCTTCTGGTGCTGTGCCACTTCAAGGTGAGCCAAGGACTCGTTTGGCAGAGCGCTGCCAGCCAAGCCCTGGGGCTGGAGTGCCCAAGGGCAGGGGGGTGCTCTCACAGTGCTCATGGGCCCCGGGTGCTGCTGCAGATGCCTGTGGATGTGCTGGGGAGCACAGGAGATGTTATCCCAGACTCGGAGCTCGTTGTGGTACCCATGCCCTGGAGCTCGGAGGGGTTCAGAGCTGCTGGGAGCAGCTTGTCCTGGCTCCTGCCAGGGTCTGTCCCCAGCTCTGCTGTGCAGCTTCCCAGCAGCTCCTTCCCTGAGCTGGGCTGTGGCTCCCTCTCGTCACAGCCTCTGCCATCAGCCCTTCCCGGGCTTTATCCCGCAGTCCCTCGCCCCAAGCATCCCCTCTGCAGCTGCTGTCCTGGCCTTGCTCTGCTGCAGCTCCCACTGCTTCCAGCCATGCAGCAATGCCCCTGCTTCCTGCCCAGAGCCCGTACCCAGCCCTTCCACATGGTGCCGTGGCTCCGGTGGGTCGGGGCCGTGCCTGGGCACAGGGCAGGGGCCCCATCGTGCCCACGGGGTTTGAACCTCCCTTTGGGGCCCTTCTCCTCCAAAGAGACGAATGAGCTTTCATGTCTTCAGAAGGCACTGTGCGTGTTGCAGGCAGCGGTTGAAGGGATGGGGGGGACCCTGCAGAGCTCGGTGCAGAGGAGAAAGGCAGGCATCACCAAGGCTGAGATGAGGAGAGCTCTGGGTCATTCCAGAGGCAGGGAGCAGTGGGGAGCCAGGCAGGGAGGCATGGGGGGCTCTTCCTAAAGGCATGGCTGCTGGCACAGCCTTGCATGTATGGAGAAGGGGCTGGGCTGGAGGAAGAGCCTTCCGGCTGCCCGGCGCTGCAGAGCTCCATGAGGAAGCCGCCGTGTTCTGAGTCTCTGTCTCCATCACCAGGTCTGTGCCAGGAAACCTGCCAAGGCTTCCCAAGGCAGCAGCAGATGCTCCCTGAAGCGGTAACTCCTGCCCTGCCCTGCCCCAGCAGGCTCTGCTCCAGCAGCGCCCAGCCCTGCCCTGAGCCCCCTGTCTCCTCCAGCACCGGAGGAACTCATCCTTCCCTTCTCATCCCCCTGCTCCCGCTCGCTTCCAGCTGCTTCCAGGAGCTGCGGCACAAGCGGAGCACCAGGAGCAAGGACACGGAGCAGGATGAGGATGAGGTAAGGGCAGGAGCAGGCGCCAGCTCCACCCCTCTGCCCGCTCCCTGCCCCGCGCCTGCTCCTCACCGCTCCCATCCCTGCCCTCCCAGCCCTCTCCGGCCTCGCTCCAGCTGGAACCCCAGTGGCTGCAGTACGTGTACCAGCCCCTCGACGACTGGCAGCAGGCGTCCCTGGCAGAGCTCTACGATGGGGAGGCCTCCGGGGAGGAGGACATTTTCAATGAGCATGGCATAGCGTAAGTGTGATGGTGGCGATGCCAGCCCCGGAGTTAAGCTCTTGGGCCATGTGGGGACTGATGAGACTTTCCTTGGATGCTGTTTCCTTTCTGCTCTTTTCTCGGCTGCTATTTCCTGGCTCTTATTTCCTTGCTGGTAATTCCTTGGCTATTCTGTTATTTCCTGGCTCATTCTGTATTGCGGTTCTGTCATTGCTGTTATGTCCTCACTCTCATTTCAGCTGGTTGAGCAAAGGATTCCAGCCAGTCACTGCCAGAGGGGACTTGTCATACAAACAGTGGGCTCACGCTTAGCCCTCTGGCTCGCGAGTGCCTGAGATCCGGAGCAACGATCCCTGCCCATGGAGCAGGATGCTGCAGGACCTTGGCCACTCGGGACACCTCACGGCTTCTCCCTGCAGGACGCAGGGCATCGGGATCCACTGTGCCCAGGGCGATCAACACGATCCAAAGTGGGAATCGCCACGGGAAAACTCCTCACCTGCAGCAGAAAGGAATGAACCCCAAATCGGACCTCTGCCACCTCTAACTTCTCATCACAAACACCATGAGCTTCCTCTGCGCAGTAAAATACGTGGAGGTTCTGCAGCCTCAGCACAGGAGTCGACTGCTGTGGAGGGATAACAACACCACGAGGATGCTGCTGGATCTTTGAGCCTATCCAGCAGCAGAGCAGTGGGCATGCTTTAGTTTTACATTCTCTTCTCTTGTTATTCCCCTTGCTGTTCTTACTAAAAGTAGTGCTGTACTCAGTCATTTAACTGTTCTTATCTCAGCCGGCGGGTTTTACATGCTTCCAATTCTCCCCATCCCAGCTCTCAAGGGGCTCCGCGCCACAGGCTCAGGACATCAAGGTTATTGTTTATGGGGCAAAAAGAGGGAAATGCCATCAGCTGCGGGCACTGTCCATCCCTTCCCAGCTTTTAGGTTTTCTCCCTGTAAAATCCATTCTGTAGGTGCCACCGGTTCGTTACTCCAGTTAATTCATGAATCGCTGAATTCCAGATTGGTTTGGGTTGGAAGGGACCTTAAAGCTCAAGCAGTTCCAACCCGCTGCCATGGGCAGGGACACCTTCCATTACAGCAGCTTGCTCCGAGCCCCATCCAACCTTGTTACCGAAAATCCGGAAGAAGAAACTTACCAACACCACGCTTACACGTGTGTACACGTGTGTACATGTGTGTACATGTGCTTACACGTGTGTACATGCGTGTACATGTGCTTACACGTGTGTACATGTGCTTACACGTGTGTACATGTGCTTACACGTGTGTACATGTGCGTACACGCGTACCCGTAGGCGCTCACGCAGCGCACTGCGCGCCCGCGGCCCGGGCACTCACCCCGTCTGCGCGGTGACGTCAGGAGGGGCGGGGCGTGCGCGCTCCCGGCCAGGCCGCTACTTCCGGGTGCCCCGGCGGAGGCGCGGAGCCGGTGAGCGCGGGCTGCTGCGGGGCGGGCGGGGCCGCGGCCGCTGACGGGCGCTGTCCCCGCAGGCACGTTCCCTGTGGACCTCACCAAGACGCGCCTGCAGGTGCAGGGCCAGAGCGCCGATGCGCGGTTCCGCGAGGTCCGGTACCGCGGCATGTTCCACGCCCTCTTCCGCATCTGCCGGGAGGAGGGCGGCCGCGCTCTCTACTCGGGGTAAGCACCGGGGGCAGGACCCACCGGGCCGGGAACCCCTCACCCGCCCCGGGAACGGCCTTCCGGACCCGGGAATCCCGCCCTGCCTGGGTGCCCCCGGCGCAGCCCTGCGCCTATTCTGCTTCTCCCGCTCCGGGACCTCCTCCTGCCCCGGCCCTCCCATCCCACTTCGGGACTCCCCCTTCATCCCCGTTTGGGGCCCTCCTGCCCGTCCCGGGGCCAGGCAACGATGCTGCCGCGCAGCCTGGAGACTCCCGGCCTTCCCGAGATTAGAGCAGGGAATTGTATGCCCAGGCCAAGGCTCCCGTGGGTGCTGGGCTGCCGTGGGTGCTGGGCGCCCGTGGGTGCTGGGCTCCGTGCTGTAGGTATGGGTGGGGGGAGGGGGCGCATCTGGGGTGCTTCCAGGTCAGCCGCAGTTGTTACCCTGTGTTCCCGGGGTTGCTATTAGAGGCTCCCAGGGTTGTTGCCCAGTGCTCCCGGTTCCGCTGCGCCGCTGGGGGACGGGGGTGTGCGTGGTGTCCGACCCATGGCAGAGCTGTGCCTGGCCTAGGCTGTGCCCCTTGGTGGTGATGGGGAGTGCTCATGCTGGGCCCACAGGGAGAACCAGCCCATGGCAGGGCTCAGTGTGTTGTCTGTCGCCCCCAGGATCGCCCCTGCCCTGCTAAGACAGGCATCCTACGGCACCATAAAGATCGGCATCTACCAGAGCTTGAAGCGGCTCTTTGTGGATCGCATGGAAGGTTGGTGTGGGTGAGCGTGGCACCTCTGGCCTCACCAAGGTGCCCTGCGAGGTCTTGTACTCTCTGTCCAGTCCAGTTTTCCTCATTCCTCTCTCTGTCCTTCCCAGCTATGATTCCCACAGGAACAGAGTTGTTGCTACTGTGTTGTTACTCCGCGCTGTGGTTCTGTTTGTGGGGTAATAGCCAGGATGGGCTTCCACACCGGCGGGAATCTGGGCGTGCTTGGTGCTGCCCACAGCCCCAGCCAGGCCCTCCCCCTTCCCAGCCAGCTCTTTCCTTTCCCCAGCCTTTATCTCTGCTCTGCAGAGCCAAACTGAAAGATATTGTGGCCCCAGGCTCATCTCTTTTAGGATTAGTCTTGGGGAAGGCATCCAGCCATCTGTACATCAGGTTGTTACGTGGGTTGAAAGCTCCAGCAGCGAGTCCCTCCAGTTTTCCTGCTGGAGCCTTTGAGTCTGTGTGCCTGAATGTGACACATCCAGATAGAAGTTGTACTGTCCAGCTCTGTAGCTGTGGCTCCAGCTGGGATACAGCCAATGCTCCTAACCTGTGCACCTCTGGGAACGGGGCCTTGGCTCCCGCCAAGAGCAGAGCAGCAAGAGCCTGGTACATGCTCACTGAAGGAGCACCACGATGTGCACGTGCAGTTTTAATCCCTGGTGTGACATGGGTGAATCCTGTCGCACCATTCCAGCCCAGGAAGGGGTGGCCGGGTCAGTCTGCAGCACAGTGAGGACCGGGAGCATGTGGGAGCTTCTTTCCAGGGCTGCTCTGCTCTCCAGTGCTGCCTCCCTGGTGCGTGGTGCTGTGCCTGTGCAGCACCACGTGCCTCCTCGCTGCCTGTGGCAGCGGCTCCACCTGTGAGTACCCTTCTCTGAATGTTTGTCTCCCTGCAGGCCTGGGGCAGACAGTGGCCTGGTCTCCTCCGGGAAGTGCCGTGGTCAGTACCAGCAAGGGGTTGTGCCTTTTCTCGACATAACCAACACCCTAATACTGGCCCTGGGAGTCTTGGATTATTCCCCCCGGAACTAATCACATCTAACTCTCTGCCTGGGCGCCTGCTCTCGGCTCTCTTGAGGTGGCTGCATAGTCTGAGCGTGGCCAGCTAGGGCTCCAGATCAAACCAATTGGCATCAGGTTGCCTTGAGAAGCATTGGGCTGCCCGTCTCTGTCTCCCTCTGCCTTGGCTTGAATCCATCATGATGCTATCGCTGGACACTGAAATCTCAGATAATTGTCCAAAATGTCCGTGTCCCTCAGATTGTTTCTTGTCTGACGAGCTGGATCCACCAGTAAGACCCGCTTCTCTCTGAGCGTGTCGCTGAGTGTTCCAGCTGCTCTTCCCACCTCTGCCAGGTGTGGGGGCAGATCTGCTGTGAGCTGGTGGCACTGGCCAGCCTCTGCTCCTGCACCTTCACCGTGTGATTTGTGAGCTGAGCTCCTCTGCTGTTCCCAGTTTCTTGCTTGCTCAATGCAATCCGTGCACCTTCCCTTCAGCTCTTTAGGATCTGACTTTCTTTTCTTGGTTGCAGATGAAACGTTGCTGATCAATGTCATCTGTGGGGTGGTTTCAGGGGTGATCTCCTCTGCACTTGCCAACCCGACAGATGTGCTAAAGGTAGGAACATGTCTGGAGACAGCTCCTGCTGGGCTGTGGTTTGACGTGTGGAAGGTGCTGCTCTCTGGTGCAGGGAGGTGCTGTCTGAGCCACTGCTGGCAGCAGCTCTGCTCATCTGAGGCCTTATTGATGGGGGAGGAAGCAATAAACAGACTTTTAAGAATGGTGACGGGGTGGAGGCTGTTGCTGTCCCCGTACCCTGCAGGGAAGGGACATGTGGAGAGTGGTGTCTGCTCTGAGCTGCTCTTCCCATCTCTGAGCTGGTGTATCTCATGTTTCTTTCAGATCCGAATGCAGGCTCAAGGCAGTTTATTCCAGGGGGGGATGATTGGCAGCTTCATTGACATCTACCAGCAGGAGGGTACCCGAGGCCTCTGGAGGGTGAGCACTGGCTGCGGAACCCCCTCCACTAGTAGCAGAACTAGCAGCTTCCTCAGCTCGCTACTCTTGGTTGCAGCTGTCGAGGAGAACTAGGAACCAAGGGGAGCAGCAGAGTTGCAAGCAGAAGCACAGCTGTGGTGGGGATGGGGCCTGTGCCACAGCAGCCTCAGTGCTGGGCCAGGCAGACCTGGTTTCCAGGGCTGAAATGTGTGAAGTTTCAGGTACAGGCAGCAGGCAAATTTCTCCCTCTTACAGGCCCTGAAGTCCTTTACACAAGGTACCTGTGTGGGAAGGGGAGGAGGAATCAGTCAGCTGCCAGTGTTGACTCAATATTTACTTTGAGATTATTTCTCCAGACACAGACACAGAGGGGAAGAGAGACTAGAAAAGACATGAGACCCTCAGGGTTAATGATGTGTGCTGCAGACAGGACATGGTGCAGAGACAGATCAGTCTTGAGGTGGATTCCAGTGATCAAGCTAGTCATGCTGCTCTCTGATGTGGGACAGCCACCATCTCCTCTCTCCAGGCTCCCCTCGTGCTGAGGCAGGGATGTTCGTGCTCACCAGCTCTGGCATCACCATGTGGGGAGTTTTGGGCTGGCTGTGCCAGGCCTGGGTTAGGCAGGAGCCCAGGAGGAGACTGTCAGGCACTGCATCAACACAGTAGGAGCAGACACCTGAGAAGTACTTCTTGCAGCAGCTTTGGGTTTGTGTGGTGAGAAGGCTGCCTGTCCCGATGGCTCCTACATGTGGCCACATGGGAGGGTTCCTCCAGTCCCAGTGACCAGGAGCTTTCTCATGGGTCTCCTGGGTTACTTGGTTGGCATTAGAGACGCTGTGAAATGGCCCAGCTCCACACTGCTGCCATGTTCTCTGTGTTCTGCAAGTTCATAGACGTTTGCACATCTCTTTCCTGGTGAGGGGTTGTTGGGCTGGCTCTCAGATAGAAGGTAGCTGGTTCCTCTTGCCTAAAGCTTGTAGTTGTTGCAGTAATTGTCTTGCCAGTTCCAGATCAGTGTCCTGCTGGCACAGCTCTTCATACATGAAAATCTAAGTCAGAAGCTCTCACAAAGCCGTTCTGTAGCAAGGAGGAGCTGGAGCCCCACCTGCCTCCTTAAAGAGCTTCTCTTGGGGTGCAGAATCTTTCCTGGTCTTGATATGGGTTGGTGCTGTTCAGTGGGGAAAGATGAGTGGATTTTAGCCCGATTCCTGCATGCTGGGGGCTGCATGGGGGCAGCAGCGAGTAGTTCATCTGGCTGGAGTAATGCTGCCGGGGGAAGGAGTCCTCCTGAGCACTGGAGTAGAGCTGGGAGGCGGTGAGCCTGACCTCAGAGCTCCAGCTGCGAGGCAGGGCAGGGGGATATGGGGCAGATTGTCAGCAAAAGGCCCCTGAGAGGAAGGAGGAGGATTTGTCAGAGTAGCTGCAGGCCCCAGCTCTGTCTGTGACTGGTGCTTGTGCTCTGCAGGGTGTTGTCCCAACAGCTCAGAGGGCTGCCATTGTGGTCGGCGTGGAGCTGCCAGTCTATGATATCACCAAGAAGCACTTAATCCTGTCGGGCCTGATGGGTGACACCATCTTTGCCCACTTCGTGTGAGTATTTCCTGCTTCACTCTCCAGGCTTGGCAGGGGTGTGGGAAGCAGAGGAGCAAGGTGGGATTAGAGCTGAGACCTGTTCCCAGAGCCAGTGCTCTGAGCTGCGGAGAACAGGCTTGGTGCTTCAGAGGGGTCGGCTGTGTCGGATGGAGCAGCTCAGTACCAGCAGGTATTCCCAGGGAGACCTCCCTGGAGAAGGAGCCAGGCAGAAATCATGGAATGTGAGGGTGATGTCAGCCACAGATGCTGTTGCTCCATGTGTGTGCCCTGGTGTGAGCAAGGCAGGAGTTGCAGATGTGTGACTGTGGCAGTCACCTGAAACAGCCGCTCCAGCCTGAGGTCCTCGCCTGAACCAAGGCTGTCAGCTTGCAGGTGTTGCTCGAAAAGCAGCGAGGTGAGGAGAGACTTGCAAAGCTGATGAGGCCCTGAGCTTGAGCCGGGTTTGAAGTCAGCCTGCTCTGAGCAGGGGGTGGGTTGGAGACTTCCCAGAGGCTTTTTTCCACCTACATTTTCCTGTTCTTCTGGCAGACACTTGAGGTGCTGCAGTGCTCCTGTCGGGTTTGCCTCCCGAGAGCTGAAGGTAATGCGCACTGCGCCATATGTGGAGGGAGGGGACTTGCAGCTGCATGCTCCCTCTTGCTGCTGCCTTTGGCCTTCCTCCCTCCTTCCCCACCCTGAAGAAGTGTTTGCTGTGGTGAGCAGGATGTGTGCTTCCGAGAGGCCGCCTTCAGGTCTGTGTTGCCTTGATGGCACCTGGAGGCACTTGCTGGGCTGCAGGCTGCCCTCTGGAGACCAGCAATGGGCTCTGACAAGGGCTACATCTGACAAAGCTGAGCATTTCCTTTCCCCTGGAGTGTCTTTCTGGGCTCCTGAGGTTCTGTGCCTGCTTCCTGTGTGGGAACAGGTAGTGCAGCTAATGTCTGTTGCAAAGTGCCTGTCATAAAAGGCAGTGAAAGGTGTTCTCTTGTGCTGCTGTCCTGCATGAGCCAGAACTGTGCTCAGAGCTGCTTCTGTCTCTGTTCTGCTGTGTGTACAGTTCCAGTTTCACCTGTGGGCTGGCTGGTGCCATCGCTTCCAACCCCGTGGACGTGGTGCGGACACGGATGATGAACCAGCGGGCAATCGTGGGCAACACGGAGCTCTATAAGGGCACCCTGGATGGGCTGGTGAAGGTACGGAGGTGCATGAAGTGGGCAGATGCTGCCCTCAGGAGCCTGGGCAGCTCCCAGTGCCACACACGCTGGTGGGAGCAGTTAGATTTGGCAGGGACAGGACATGCTCGGCGGTGAGCACTTTGGTCAAAGCAGGCCTAGAGTCACCTCCCTGAGGTCACTTGAGCCTCCTCCCGCCCTCCTGGGACAGAACTGTGTCAGTGATGCGGTTTGGTTGGGTTCATACGCTGACACAACAGCATCCCCGCTGTTGTCTGCTTACTGCAGCATTTGTAAGGGTCCATTGTATGCCACGTGGCATTAGGGAGATGGGCGGAGCATGGATCTGATGTGTGTCGTAACTCCTCTGTCTCTTCTCCTCCCAGACATGGAAGAGTGAGGGCTTCTTTGCACTCTACAAAGGTTTCTGGCCCAACTGGCTTCGGCTTGGTCCCTGGAACATCATTGTATCCTTCAGCATGCTGCTGGGAGGTTGTGGTATGGGCAGAGAGGGCAGAACCAAGCTGTCAAGGGGAATGCAGAGCAGACGCCTCAATGGGGCACTTTGTGTCTTCCCTGTAGCAGCCCAGGGTGGCCTCCCTGTTCCCTTGGACAGACGTAGGCTGCGATGTGGCTGCTGCTGGTTCAAGTGCCAGGGTGCCCCTGGTGTGACAGCGGCTGCTGTGGCCAGTGCAGGGACTTGAGTGCAGCAGCACAGTGGTTCCCTCTGGACTTGGATGCTCGTGAGTGTGCGGCTCAAGACTCCCTTTGCCTGCGCTCCTGAAGATGCTGTGGCTGCCGGATCGGCTTCTGTTCATGAGGAAAGCTTGGGAATGTTCTGCTGCTCCCAGACGGGTGCTGCCGAGCCAGCACAAGCTCCTCTTGCCCTCTGACGTTGTGTGTGTGAGTTAAAGAAGCCTGGGGTTAGAGCCCCCTCCCTTTCTCTGTGGTCTGGGCAAGCCTGGCCCAGTTTGCTTCTGGGTCAGTTTTCCCTCTCCCAGTAGTTCCTGTTCCTCAGCTCTCTCCCACCTCTGCGGATGAGTTGATGGTGTCTGGAAAAGGCCTCCCCACACTGTGCTGATGCTCTGCCATCAGCCTGGTCACGCTAGGAGGCTCTGGGGCCGCTGCCTGGTGCATCTGCCTGAATTCCTTGACATTCCCTTCAGTTTTTTATCACATACGAGCAGCTGAAGCGGCTTCCATTCTGACAGCTGGCTTCACCCCCGAGTCCTCTCCAGGCCGTGCAGCAGAGCTTCGCTGCAGCCTTCCTTCATCTCACCATCCCGTGTCTTGCTGTGTTGGTAATTGTGGGCCTGGGCCCTCCCCTCCCCAAGCGCACGGTCCCTGGAGCATGCTCTGGCTGAGGAGTACCTGGGAGGCTGGAGGTGGGTGCTGTGTGAGTCTTCGTGTCGGGGCACATGTTAAGGGTGCCTGAGCGGTGTCTTCTGTGAAGATCTGGGCGCTCCTGTGGCCTTTGGGTGCTGCCGTGGGGGGCGGTTGGCTCGTGTGTGCTGCTCGGCCGTGGCGGAGGCTGTGCCGGGCGGGTGCTGGCGTGTGTCCTACCTGGAACCTCATTAAATTATTTATTGACTGGTGCCTGAGCCTGTGTTTGGGTGCGTTTGCTGCAGGGACCCAGGGCGCCTGCTCCAGCCGCCGCGGGAGGGAGCTGCAGCTGTTCCTCATGTTCAGCACACTCCATGGATCTTTCTTCTCCAAATGGATATATGTACAAGCGATCTTGAGGGTTCATTTCAATCGAAACGTTTCTAACCCAAAGTAATTGTTAGTGATGAAAACCTCAGTCTTTTACTGCTTACATTGGATTTGCTTTTATCATTTTCAGAGCAGGCTAAATGTGATTTCAGGCTGAATTCAGACATCCCACTACTTTAAGACGGTGGCTCTAATGTTGCTGGTGCTAAGCAGAACATCAAGCAAGATATTTGGGTCTCTTATTTAATGTGTATGGGTGTGAAAGCCAACAGCTCTTGTGGTCCTACTCCCTGTCCTCGTTGTGGGCTGGCTTCAGGTTGGATGAAGGTCCCTGGTGAATTTTCTCCATGCATACTGCACAAGGGATGTTCAGCCAGAGCCAGCCTGGACAATGAGAACTGTGCTGTGAAGGTGTCGCTGCTGTGTGCCAGTACGTGCGTGAGGAAGGGCACCCCAAGAAGCTCCTGGACTTGAGTCATGCCCTGAACAGAGGTGGTGCCGCAGGGCTATGGCTCAGCAGGCTGTGAGGACTCTCCTCACGGTTAAACTGCACTTGCAAGCTGTCAGAAATGGGGAGCAGTGGATTCGGAGTGGACAGGGTCCGTACGCCTCACCTGGCCTCGCTCGTGGAGAGGTTTTCTAAACCTGACAAAGTAGATCAATACTGATGTGGTGGATGAGTACGAGTCTATTTAGAGATGGATTTTAACTGCAGTTCATGACATTCTTTGGGTGTCCTTTTGTGTTCCTGTACCTTCAGTCTTGGGGCCATTTCTTCTTCCCGTGGGATGGCGCTGTTGGTCGTTGGACCGATCCCCCGGCAGCTCTTTGGTATGTGCAGTTGCTGTCCTGGGCATGTTTTTCAGGCATTGCTGAGAGGCTCCTCATGGCAGCCTCAGGTGTGTCCCCACAGGCACTTTACTGTTTGCATTTCTCAACTGCAAGGTGCTGGAGAGGCTCTTCCTTCCCCTCTCCTCCCATTGGATCAGCTCCTTGGGATGGCTTTGGAGATTTCCTTCTGCTTGCCCGAGTGGTCCCAGCCCCTGGAGATGGCCCTTATCGGAGCTGTGATTATGCTGGCTGTCGTAAATGCTGCCCCATGTCCCTCTGCCTCACTCTGTCAATAGTAACGGAGGTAAATGTGTGGTGGTGGTGGTGGTGGTGATCCCTGTGAGTGTGGGTGTACCCTGGCCCTTTGCCAGGTGCTCCCAGAAGGTGGTCAGAGAGCCCTTCATCCCCAAAGCATCCCACCTTGGCTGCCAGCAGGGAGGAAAAGCCAAGTCCCCCCAAGGATTCTCCATTGGTAGCTCAGTGTGCTGCTGAGTGGTTTGAAAACCAGCATCCCAGCCCCTACATGGCTGGTAACCTCTGCTCCAAGGGGCAGAGCTGTTGAGGTCTGGCTTTTTCTAAGGAGGTTCTTTGCCTCAGGACGTTGTAGTCACAGAATTGCAGGTTTGGGTTGAAGCTCATCCAGTCCTGACTCCCTGCCCCAGGCAGGGACACCTTCCACTGGAGCAGCTTGCTGCAAGCCCCTGTGTCCAACCTGGCCTTGAACACTGCCAGGGATGG
>WYDI02030760.1:0-28304 GCA_009867235.2 Psittacus erithacus
TCCCTTGTTATTTCCCTTATCATTATTATTATTATTGGTGGTAGCAGCAGTGGTTTGTGTTATACCTTAGTTACTGGGCTGTTCTTATCGCAACCCGTGGGAGTTGTATTCTTTCGATTCTCCTCCCCATCCTTCTGGGAGCTGAGGGAGGAAGGAGGGGAGTGAGTGAGAAGACTGCATGGCTGGGCTTAAACCACGACACTTAACAAGTGAGACAGGCAACAAGCATAATAAATCCAGGTAAGACAGAAAGCTGGAGACCAGGCCAGAAAGACCGTGGTGTAAAAGCATGTTAGCAAACATATAAAAATGACCCTGTGTGGATCCTAGAGGAAGAAGAAACCATCAACATGGGCATCTTAATTCTTCCAGCAAAAGATTCCAGATGCATCCAGCTTCCTGTAACACACCTCCCCTCAACACAAGGATGAAACCAGCAAATTATAACCCTGAGGAGCAAAGGAAGAGTGAGCAGAAAATCAGGAAAAGGGGTAGAAAATAAGAAGTGCATGCATGACAAGTTTAACTGAAATATTATAATTACTGGTACTTTTTCTGCAAAGATTTGTTCTTTCTTTTTCTGCAACAATTACTCCTGGATTAGCAATGATTCTTGAACTAAACTGTTAACATTTTAATTATATTGACGATAAATTCCTGAGCATGGTGAGGCACTGGCACAAGGTGCCCAGAAAAGTTGTGTATGCCCCATTCCTGGCAGTGTTCAAAAACAGGTTGGATGGGACTTTGAGCAACCTGGTCTAGTGGGAAGTGTCCCTGCCCATGGAAGGGGGACTGGAACTAAATGATCTTTAACCTCCCTTGCAATCCAAACCATTCAATGATTCTATGACTTTGTATATAATGTGTGTTTCCTCTTTTCCCAAAGCAAAGATTTTTGAGTATAACACCGGATTCATATTCCAGTAAAGAAGTAAGAAATTACTTACTGGTGATACCAGTAAACTACATCATTACAACAAGAAGACATTGGTGTTGTCAGAAAAGCATTCACTGGTTGTAATATTGATACAGAGGCAGGCCACTATATGAATCCCTGAAAAAAGTCCTTTAACCTTGCCCCTAAATGTTACCTGCTGCAAAATGATACATCCAGAAAAAATAAGCAAAACATATGGTTATGTGGAGCTGCGTATGAAACTCTCTGCTGCTTTGCCTTCTACTGAAAGAGTCTCAGATGACATTAAATCTAAGAATCTCTCTTAGCTAGCAAAGACCTACAAGACTCGAGCATTGGATTCAGCTTATCCCTGTATTTCCATTCCTACCTGGATGGAGTATTATTTATTTTCTTATAACTGAGAAGAATATCAGACCCCATGTTTTGAGTTCTGTTACTCTTAAAATGTCCAGGCTTTAAAGCACACAGCAATCAATAGTTTAAAATGCTTGTGTTTCTCAAGTACTTGTAAACTCAAATAAAATGGCTAAATATGTCAACAGAGTAGGTTTTTCAAGCTATAATTCATTATTGCTAAGAGTCATCATCTATCAAAGCCAGTAGCAATTTATTAGTGTCAGAGAAAAACTGTCATTCTCTCATCAGGATAAATTCTGCACAGACTGTTACTCAATGAAAAAGCCATCATACATCCCTTAATCAGAAGACAATAGTAAGTGAAGACAAAACACAATGATTTTTCTTTCTTTAGTTACAGTTAAAGGAGGAGAAACAAAAAGGCTATGGACTGTTAATATGGGACTGCAAGTGACACAGTACATGGGTGGATGCCAAATGTAGAGTGCAGCATTTATAATATAGGTCTATGAGATAAAATACACCACCAAAAGTCAAGGACAACTGGTCCAATTTGCAAATGGTAAAAGAGTTACATTTTCTGATAGTGGAAATTAGTAAGACAGTCAAAAGCAATCAGGACTATAAACGAAACAGGAAAATTAGATCCACTAGGCATACTCTCAGCTTGATCTGTTTCCTAATGATTCAGTTTGTATTTTAGTAGACTGACTATTACTTCAATAGTGTAAAACTAGATGATGCTGGTAAAGAGATTATTCAAGATTTTTATACATAGACCTGAGGAAGTTCCAGGTTTGACACCAATATATTTCACTGTGGCATCCCTGCAGTAAATACATCAATTCCTTTTATATTTTTTCATTTGGATAAAATAAGTGGCCATAACTTACACAGTACAGTCAGCTCAGTGCATATTCATTATGGTGCTTTCCACGAATTCCTATCAAGCTTTCTGAGCCTTTATGTTTTTAAGAAGTCTGGCTTGCTGCGTGACCATTCTTTCAGTTGCCATTTTGACACTAATGATTTATCCTGTGCAAGAGATCTTCACTATGTTCCCTGCTTCAAGATATAATTTATAAGCCTTATTTTGTTACCCCTTTGCTTTTTGCCTATTTGGCCTTTGGTTAAAACTAAATCCTACAGATACAAAGGACTGACAGATTTTGAATGAGAAAAAACAAATACAGCCCCAGAAGGTATGATTTTAACACTGGACTCAAATCAGTATTCATAAATTTTATGAGCTCTTATGAGTAAATGCAACTTTTCTATTCTTATAGAAACCTATAAACTAAATAAAGTCTTTGATTTTGAAGTAGACCTTACCCCCTTCAATAAATAAGGGGGAAGTTTAGATATTTTGTCAACCTGTTTCACAGAAGACACGTTATGTGAAGACATGTAAGCAAAGGTAATTATTCTGTTTCCCATATTCTATCCTCTGAGTTGAGGGAGGACAGATCTCCAGACAAAGCAAAGGTGAGGGGCTCTTCCCTGGATGATTGCTGCTGAAACCATCACTTTTACTAGCATTGAGGAGAATGTTACAACTGATATTTCTCAAAACAAACCTCAATTTTAAGCCTTTTAAAATAAAATAAAGAAATACTTTAAGGTTCATTCTATTTTGCTTAAATACCTAATATACTTTAGCACATCTACCGCTGTTCCCACCATGTTTTGCTCACATTTTGATGGTCTGGCTAAGCTGATGAATGGCCATTAACATACACGATTATTTCAAGGCTCATTATGGTTCTAACTAAGCATATTGCTCTATGGGAAATGGTGATCTTCCTCTCATCTCCTTGTACCGGATACCGAAGATGAACACCTTCCTTCTTAGCTAGACCCTTCTGTGTGCGGACTGAATTCAACATAATGATAGAAAGTTGGGGGTTTTGTCTGAAAGGAATTTTTTTTCTAGATTTAGTGAATTACCTTCATCCAAATCTATTCTCTCAATTGGCTGAATGGGCACAAAGGAGAATAAAATCAGAGATTAAATGCATTTGAGCTACTGTGGAGCCATCAGGAAAGATTTTTATTTTTTCTAACAAATGTTAATAGTCTCTGATTTTCCCTTTTGCTTTTTCAGGAATAATATTATATGGTTTACAGTAGAGGGATCCTAAGAGGTGAATCAGAGCTGTATCATATCGAATGCAGAATTGCTTTTGAAAACATATGGTAGGAAATCATATAATATTAGGAACACTACACTACTGTGTGAATAAAGCCCACAAGAAACATGCCTGTTTTCAAAGACTACTTCTGAAAATGCACTGTAGAAAGTTGTGATGAACATGAAGCCCTTCTGATTGCAGTGCGTCTGTTCTAAACAAGGGACAATATTTAATCGATTCAAAGATTTATTATTTTTTTTGATTTCAAACCCAAAGAAGGGGTTTGTGCCAAAAAATCTTGTTTGCTTTTTCAACTGCATCACTTGGTCTAATAAAAAAATGTTTCTCCGAAAGTCTTGTTTTGGGGGACACAAATACTAAAGACTGTTGATACATGCATCAAAACTACATTTATGCAAGTCAGTGATCAATCAATACACTGTCTGAGCTAAGCTTATTTAGTACTGTTCAACAAACTTTTGCCTATAATTTCAAACATTCAGTGCTACAGTTCATTCAAAATGTTAATTACTAACCAGATCTGATATAAATTATAATTTACTAAGAAATAATTGTTGCCATATTCCTCTTTTTAGACATGAAGACAATCTGCTAAATGTCTAAATTACCATCTTTTATTTTATGCTGTTTAAGAATAAACAGTATTCTGAGTCATTCTCTTAATCCTTCATGTAAAATTGAAGCTCAAACAACCTGATATTAAATCTTCTGATGTTAAACTTATTCACAATGATAAATTGTTTTTCTGCATCTTTGTTCTGCCATGATGTGAGAAAATAAATCTGATATTACCATGAATAATTTGAATTATTTGTATGTTTGGAAATCTTTTGAATTTGGGGAAATTGATTTATTTGCACAATTCAAAGGAAGCGACATTTGTATTCCCGTTAGAAGTATGGCTCATCTTTTATTTTAGTACCTAGGAGTTTACCATTAAAAACAGCTCTAAAAAGTTATCAACAAAACTAATTTTAGACTAAAAGTATTTCTAAAGTTACTGTATCATAAAATATAAGCAGTTATTATGTTTTAATTAGACTTCAATTTAACTGTGGTACAAAAATAAGTCAACCTCTAAAATCAAATTGTATGAAGTTGCAGGCGTATGAAAATCAGTTTTGGGGTTTAACAATTACATTTGGAAACAAAACAGTTACATGCTGTAATTATAGTGCTAAAATACTTACTTCCTTGAAATGTTCGTAAAGAAGAAAGCACATTTGTTCAAAAGGTTTTTCAAACATTATTAAGTCTAGTGTTGCCTAATTTGATCAGGGGCTCCATTCTGCTAGCCTTACTCATGTTAATCCATTTATTACAAGGGACTCTGCCAAGACTAAACCTTTCAGCTTATGAAGGCTGAAACATTAGTCTTCATTTCATAGAGCACTGTTATCTAATTGTGTATGTGTCTGTATTACTGCTTAACATGAAAGCAACACATTTTTCAATCCGTATATTTGGGTTTGACATTTTGGACTGTATATTATATTTTAGTCATCATTTGATGCCATATATGAACATTTAAAATAAGAACATCATAGCTATATAAAAAGTAAACTAAGTGCAAATGGAAATCCAAATAAACACAGTTAGAAGCTATGTTCACGCTATGCAGGAGGTTGCAAATACTGTGCTTTAAAATCATGGCTGTATTACAGAAGTGAGAGCCTTTTCTAGTTTCCATGTTGATGTGCATACTCTGATAACTTCTCACCATCCAAAGAGGAGTCATTCACATTTTTCTACTGTAGTCAGGGACCATGATTCCAGGATATGTTACGATCTGCATTAGTCAGTAAGTCTGAATGCAATCTATATGACTAGCAGGAACTATTTTAAGTGGGAGAGCTTAATGTTCTAGCATAAAACCAGCTTTCAAGACAAATTTAGCATTGAATCTAGATCACATTAACTTCCCACAGTTCATAGGAAAGCATATGAGTGTGAAATTTAAAATTGAGACTACTGAATATACTTAATTCAGAGCTATCATACTCAACACTACAGTTTATAGTATAAAACAGCATCATAGTATTATATTGCAGTATAGTAAAGTAATACACTACATGATTTTCAGAGTGGATCTAAACAAGACTATAAACTCCTTTAAATCGCTGAAAAAGAGTTCCAAACCAAGAAAAGTCTTAAAGTGTTTAGCCCACATCACAGCTTATATTTTACAGGCATCTTTCCAGCCTACAGCCCAGCTATTGAGCTTTTGCCCTTCTGAGATCTAACTGAAATGTTTCTCCTGTTTTGTGGAAGAATGACTGTCCTTCTTTACAAAATGAAAGTGAAAATAAGGAGAAGTGGGGGTATGCAGAGGAAGAAAGAGAAAGGCCCAGATTCAACCCGTTCCTGGAAACTATTAGTGGTGCTCATACCTGGTATTACATCCATTTCGTTCTCCAAGTGCCTCTTCAGCAGATTTTCTTTATTAAGTTAACTTTCTTTGAAGGTATTCCAACCAGAGGCTGAAATGACACATCATTTTACTACCATACTCACAGCTCCTACCCCCTCATCTGGGGGGAAATTCTCTCACTGGCTTCTCCTTGAAACAGGTAGATAGCGATATATGTATGCTGGGTAAGAATGGCTCTAAATCTTCCTTCCCCAGAGCAGATGCTGGTAAAAAGACATCTTATCATGTAGGTTTTCTGGTGATAAAAGCAATGACTGATCAAAACCTCACTATGTTTATGGTGGAGGGTATTTCCACTGGAAAAGTTTAAAACGGCAGGGGAGGGGTAGACAGAAGAGAAGAAGATAAAACAAGTCCTTTAGACCAACTTGAACAAGTCCAGAGGAGGGCCACAAAGGGCTTGAGCACCTCCCATATGAAGGCAGGCTGAGAAAGTTGGGGCTGTTCAGCCTGGAGAAGAGACGGCTGTGTGGAGACCTCATAGCAGCCTTACAGTATCTGAAGGGGACCTATAAAGATGCTGGGGGTTTATTACTCTTTATTAGGGGCTGTAGTGATAGGGCAAGGGGTAATGGGTTTAAACTTAAACAGGCAAAGTTCAGGTTAGATACAAGGAAGAAGTTTTTTTACTGTGAGGGTGGTGAGGCACAGGAATAGGTTACCCAAAGTAGTTGTGAATGCTCCACACCTGGCAGTGTTCAAGGCCAGGCTGGATGGAGTCCTGGGTGACATGGTGTAGTGTCTGATGTCCCTGCCTGTGTCCTTTTTCTTATTTTTTTTCAAATGGATGAGAAACAGGAATGGTTTTGAAATCTTAAAAGTTTGAATGGGTTAAGAATTATGACTGTGCTCAATAATTTGCCCATCACTGTGCCATAGACATATGAATAATGTCTTAGAAAGTATCATCCTGAAACCTTTTAAAACCATTCATTTTATATTAAAGCCGTAAAATCCCTTGGTTTTATCTCACATCTCAGATGTAAACAGTGTGTTTAGAGCCAGAACCAGGACAATTTGAAACATTTTGTTCTCATAGTCAGGAGGTACTAAATTTAAAAGTGCTAGTGAGCAAACACCTGCTACAAATAAAAGATAGGCCCAACTTCATGCTCCAAATTTATTTCTCAGTGCATATGGGAGACGTGGTAAATCTCCAATAGGCTGCTGAACAGTTCCTAGGGCAAAACACACATAGCCAACAGTACTAGTAGAAAAAAGTATCAAGATAGGGAAAGAGTAATTTTTCAATGGGTTATTGCTAAAGGACAGTCTAAATTTGTAGCATTGTGAGATGAAATTTCTTTATATTCAGACTCATTAAAATGTAGAAGAAAACAGCATAAATCTGTTTCAGTAGAAACTGAATGTAAAGAAGGAAAAAATCGGAGGCTGTAGCAACATGTTTGATTCAGAGACATAGCTGATGAGATCAGTGTTATATTTGTACTTCTCAGAAAATATGAGGGCCAGTGAATCATGACATTTCTCTTCTGGAAATGAAATGTACATTTAGTTCTATTGTATGCTAAGAATAGCATTTTAAAGCATTGCATATGGTTTTCTTCTGGTTCTCAGTGCAAAAGCAAATCTCACACTGAGAGGACTTACGTCATTAATAGGTAGAAAAATGTATTTTGATTTAGATATAATTTGAAACTTTGCTGTTAAAAATACAAGGATTTCCATACTCAATTATTCGATATTTTTTTCATGTTTTTTGGTTGGTTGGTTTGGTTTTTTGTCTGTTTGTTGTTTTGGGGTGGCTTTGTTTGCGTTTTTTTTTGGGGGTGGGGGTGGGGTTTTGTTTCTTTGGTTTGGTTTTTAATATATTGTTGTATACAGGGCTCCTATAGAGTCACAGTTCAAAAAAAGACTTTGTCTGAATAACAAATCCAGCTGCACACAATCACATTGCTTTATTATCCTTTCTAGCTCCCTCTCTGAAATACTTTTCTGCTAAGAGATGTACCAAAATGAGAAAATCTAGTTAACAGGTTTTCTTTGGCCATTTTCATCATGCCATTGAGTTCATATTTGTTCTCGTATTCTCAATTTCTATGTGATTTATCCACCTGTGCATAGAAATGCGTATTACAGACTGCTTTAATACGAACAACAGCACAGGCTTCAGTGAGACATCTAGAAGCATAGCAAGGATCCTGGATACATGCACAGGATACTAGTGTATGCTGAAATAAATAAAGAATACCATTATTGCTGGTTTTGCATGCTAGTTGTATTTAGGCGGACATTGTTACAACAAAATGAAATATAATTATATGTTTTACTCTGTGAATAAAATCTCAAAGCCTTCAAGGCAAAGATCATCCCTTCCTTAGGTGTTAGTAGAGAATCTAGTTTTGACTTCTAGGAGTCACCATATAAGTAATGCTACTGCTACGAGTAAGAAGCACATGAATGTAAAATCCCAAATACACAATCTAACCAGGAAACAAAAAGGAACAAAATGTAAATCCACTCTGACAGTGCCAGGGTAGTACTATCACACTAGATGGAAATTATCTGTACAGCTTTGAATCTTATTGTATGCTTCATAGATTCCTGTCAGCAATTTCAGAAACCCCTAGAGTTGTCTCCAACAACGAAGTATCTGGATGGCATCTGTTTGAGCAATGTTGGAAATAAATTATGTTGTTTGTTTTCCTGTTATTCTAACAATAGCCTTGATAACATGCAAATAACATAGTTTGCAGACATATAGAAAAGCAAAGCACATACAGTCATATCTGCTTTTTTCTGCCTGCTTGCTGCTTAAACTTTGCAAACATATAGCTACTGACCCTGTTCTATCAATTTTAAATATGCAGCTCTTCTTCTGGGAGCTGTTCCTCACCATTATTACCCTCTTTTGTAGTGGTCAACAAATAAAACAGATAATTGGTTTACAACTGAAGTGTTGAAGTGATACTTAATGTTGTAGAAAGTCAGAGTATTCCCCATCAGAGAAAACTGGACAATGACACTCCTATTTCACATTCTAAGTCCAAGAAAGCCTTTGTATCTTGGCTCCTTTGTATCCTTTCCCACTAATAATTTTGCCATGACCTGTTTATTACCAGGTTTGTAAAATCAGGCTTAAAAACAGCTCCTCAGACAGACCCCTACTAACTGTAATGGAGTTCATCCTATTTTATGCAGACTCAAAATTAGGCTTATATTTCACAGTGCTGTCACAAATAGGCAAACATGCTGGCTTCATAGGGTCATTTAGAAGTTCTTCGCATTGGCTCTTTTCCTGTAATTTTGGTTCATGAGAACTGCTGTACTTCTGCTGTACACTTCTCCTGACTTCTACATTTTTCTGCTATCAACATGAACAGCTAATGAAAATAGAAAAAACAGCTCTCAGCTTCCTACAGGAGTGTGTGTTTCCACATTCTACTTTATAATGCCTAGATTTCGACTTAGATGACAATGACATACTACCTAAAAAATATTCTTATGCTTTCTCAAAAATATCATTAGACCTGGCTTAGAATAGCTGCTTCATTCATTCCTGTATGGATAAAACATTCAAATGTAGAGATTTTTTCAGTAGACATGCATGACAGTTTTTTTTCCTCCTTCATAAAAACTGTTTATATTTTATTGGAAAATCAAGTGATGAAAATATTTGAAAATTTGAAAATAGACATATTTATACAGAAAAACTGTGACAGCTTTTGCCCCAGCCTCATCGCAAAAGTAGTTCTCATGCTTTCTGCTATTACCATTCTCCATATGACAGATTCTCTGGTTAGAATACATTTTAATGTAATGCAGTATTGCCTCCGGCTCCTGGGACTTATATCTTTAGTGAATCATTGAAGGCTGAGTACAACTGGGGAATGTGACCTGAAGGAGAAAGCAGTGATAGCAGGAAATCATTGTTTAAGACAAAACTCCTAGGACGGAAGCATTTCTAAATGGGAATGTATGTTTTCAGTGAATTACATGAAATTCATACATGCAGTTCTTCAATTTTTTAATTAAAACTTTTCATATGCTCAGGGTTGTTTTGAAGAAAAATACATTTTATCAAAACTGGATTTCCATTGGGAAAAAGTAGGTATTGGTTGTTTTGCTTTTCACTTAGAAGTATAGATGTAGCGCTGAAGGAGAAAACATGGCAGAATTGCTTTGAAAGCTGTTGAACTCTACACAGTACATTTACAGAGGTAGAACAAGCATAAACTATTGTTTTTCACATTTATCTGAATGCCCCTCCAATGGCAACTTATTTCCAGCACTTTTTATATCCTTAGTTGTGCTCCTACAAATCCTAAAGGAAATAAAATACCTTCTTTAGCTTCTCCACTGTTCTGAGATGGAGAGGACCTTGCAGTTGCGCATGGTCATACTTTTCATGTAATAGGAATTAACAAAAAAATAATCCCAAAACTTATGTCAAAAGACTGAAAAAGACTTTCAACATCAATGCTTTTTATTTTTACAAAAAAAAAAAAAAAAAAAAACAAACAAAAAAACCCAAAAAAACCAAAACACCCACAAAAAAACCCAAAATGAAACAAACAAAAAAATCCATTATTGTATCATGGAATCATAGACTGGTTTTGGTTGAAAGGGACCTTAAAGCTCACCTATTTTGCAAACCCTCTGTGATGGGCAGGATCACCTTCCACTAGACCAGGTTGCTCAAGGCTTTATTCAAGCTGACCTTGAACACTTCCAGGGATGAGGCAGCCACAGCTTCTCTGGGCAACCTGTGCTGGTGCCTTACCATCCTCATAATGAATAAATTTTTCCTATTATCTGATCTAAATCTACCCTCTTTCAGCTTAAAATGAAGTTATTTTTAGAATCATGCCGAACAATTATTATTTTATTGATTTATGACAACCATTAAGGACACATTTTCACACTATTTTTTTACTTAATTTTTATATAATTTAAAAATAATGTAAGTTGATACGTAATTCACATTTATTGATGAGTGCAAAAAATATATATTATTCCTCTGCTTTTCTAAACACAGCTCTTACCACTTTGCTGTTTATGTCTCTGACTGTTAGCACATTGAATTCAACAATTCTCTTCTCCAGGACTTAGTGCAATGTAAGTGTTTTTGCAAAGTAGTGTAAAAGCTGACCTATAATGTATTCCTGGATCTACCCCAGGAACACTGGAGTCAGTAAAAAAGTCTATTAATCTCAGTAGTCTTTGGATCAGGCTTTACAGAAAGTGTGGTATTGTAGACTTCCTTAGCAGAAAAGTAACAGGAAAAAAGCTTGTTTTAATAAAATTATTGAAATTGAAAGCTATGTAAATATATTCCTTTTATTTCAGGATAGAATAGTTATTGATTGTATCTGAATGTGTAAAGTCTTTTAAAAATATTTCCCTCTATAGATTGGAAATGCAAAGATTTCAGAGTGATTCCCCGCACTACCACTGCCTTCCTTGCTGTTTTTTCAGTCCTTTCACAGATATTTAAAATAATAATGATTTTACTTCCACAATTTTCTAGATTTTTCTAGTCTTGGACCTCCAGCACGTTTCTCCTTCCCACTTTTTGTTGCATGTGTCTATCATATTTTAATCATGTCTCAAAAGGGATTTTTACACATATGATTTCAAATACCTTCTGTAATACTTGTGAAGCTTATAGATTTCAAAACATGTTTTCTTTGACATCTGGAACTGCATGCTTTAATCCATTTTCTAGCTAAGCAGTCTGCTGTACAGTGCTTGGTATCCCAACAACATATTAACATTTACATTTAAAATGTTAGTCTTCAGTAAGACACTGTACTATGCTATCTTTAAATTATTTCATCTATCTCTTTATAGCAAAGTTGTTACATATGATACGATGAGGGAGCTAAAATACCCATGACTGTCAGCACCTGCAATAGAACGAGCCAAAACCTTCAGCAAAGGGTTGGGCATGACCCTTCATCCTGCATCTGGAAAAAGAAATAAGGCTTTTGCTGTTTTAGATCTGATTCTGAGGAAGCGACTAAGAATATGGAGTTGGAAAGCAATTTGGATGAAAGCAACTCCAACACAAGTGTTTGTGATTGTAAATGAGGAGAAACTCCCAAGTGGAAATTTTAAAAAAACGCAAGAAAACGGTGAGAGCTCCTAGAGATGGTGCTCCAAAGGATAACATGGTTCAGACAAGCAGTTTTTGAAGGGAGGAAATACTAAACGTGAAGGAGAAAACTGCCCTTTTGTTATATATTACCATTGAGCACCAAAAATCTTATAATGACTAGCATGTTAATTAGCAGTCATACAAAAAAAGTGCTAAAGGACAGAGTATTAAGGATACATAGAAAAGCATAGCACAAGCTTGTTGTGAGAAAATCAAGGAAAATAAAGAACGTAATGAAATATACAAAGAAACATGTAGAATTAAAAAGAGCATAAAAATACATTAGAAAGGGTAGAGCTGTATAGGCCTCTTTGTAAAGAAGACAAACAAAAAATTGTTGACATGGAAAAGAATGAATTGGCCTTTTTTCTTTTTTGATTATCTAACCTTATATAAAAAGGCTAAAAATAGCCATACAGTTAAAATTAACAACAGAAACACAGGTCAAAAAAGAAAAAAAAAAAACCCACTTAATATTTAGAGCTGTCAGCATGACAAGAAGTATACTGCAGGATTTAGACAGAACTTGGCAGGGCAATCTTTGACTAGCAATTATCATTAGGTATCCTGGGGGGAAACGCAAGACCTCAAAGATTTATAATGGCAAACACTATATTATTAAAATGGTATAAAATTAGTGATCTAGGAATTTATAGATCAGGCAAACTAGCTTCTGGAAAAGACAGTATTCAAAGGCGGCCAAAGACTACAGTTGAACTGAAGGATTCTGTAAATGGAATCTCATGGGCTACCTTTGGAAGAACATACTGGGGAAATAAGGTCCTGAAGTCCAGGGTTCTGGTCCCCTGAGCTGCCAGGACAGGACTTGGCTAGAGTACGCTGTGAGCTTCCTCTTCCCTCAGACCTTCCCTGATATTGTTTTCACAGAAATCAATGAGAAAGAAAATTGAAAGGCAAGAAAACACAAGGGGGAAAACTGGGCAGACACAACTACCACAGAAATGCATTTGAGTTTGGACTGGATCACAGGTGGAAGATGAGTCATTGGTATAGTGCAGTCATTCAAAACTAGCAAGAACTTTGCATGTAAGACATGAAATGTCCTCAGAACCAGCTATGCTTTGATGGGAGTACTTACATCCACTGTAGGAATCCACACCTTAAAAACTGCTAGGAGTTAGAAAGAGAAAATTATAATGGATCAGAAAACAAGATTTCCAAACAAACCAAGGATGGGTTACATTTTCATGTGACCTGGAAAAACAATCAGAAAAGGTGACATGAGCATGTCTTTGAAAGGAAGTTGTTGATTGCTTATACCATCTGTTTGTTCTTTACAGGCAGGATGAACTCTACTAACTTACTTTGCAGAAAATCTGATTAAGAAGAAATATTAATACAATTAGTAAAAAGTCTTTCTAACATGAAGTTAGTTAAAGTGCTTAAGCAAACTGCATCAGAAGGTCAGCAAATTCCTACCGAGCAGGATTTTCAAGAACTAATTAAGGAAATATTTGGAAAGGCATCATGTGTAGGATATACTTAATTCTCTCTTACAATGCAAGATGAATTGCAGGGACTCTTGCAGCTCTCCCTAACCCTACATATTTATTATTATGTTTATGATGAGCTTCAACATCAAGTTGTTTTCACAGGCTAGGAAGTAATGACCTGAATGTCAAACAACTTACACTGATTCATGCTAATGCAGTCAGCTAGGTAACTGGTGTTGCTTCTGATAAGACATAACAAAGCCAGAAAAAAATAACATAATTATGAATGGGTTCTATCCTAATTAAATGCAAAAGATATACTCTTTTCTGAGTATTGCTATTATTTATTCAGGCTCTCTTCTACAGGGAAAACATTCACCTTCATGTAGATCTGAGAAATTTCTTATTCACAGTACTCAGACTAAAAAGACAATCACACCTAATTTTGTCAGAAGAAATAAAATAACCATTACTGTGTTTTAGAATTTGGTCTTTTGTTGGTCTTCTCCTCATTTGCACTGAGAAATATTTATTGCATAATGCTGGAACATGTAATCTTATTCTATTTCTTGAAGTATGAAATAATCTTTCTTTGTTTCCTATGTCTAACAGCTTACAACATAATGCTTTTTAGTGACAGAACACATGTCTTCAGGTAAATGTTGGCTTGTAAGAAGTAAGCGGACTTTCCATTTTACCCACCAGTGAGGAATTTGGCAAAGCCATTCATGAAAGCTGTTTGACAACAGCAAAGTGAAACACAGGAGCAGTGAAGAATTTATTTGCTTTCTTTCACCTTCAGCCTTTTCACGGTGACCAGGAAAAATCAAGACTGAATGCCAGCCTTTTGTTAATATGCTATGTAACTTTTTGCACTCTGAGCCAGCCTAAGCTCTGAATAGTAATCACTCATAATCACATAATCACACATGAATGCCAGGCACCCTTGTGATAGAGTACCTCTTGAGATACTCTGCTACGCACAGTAAAAACATGAAATCATGATTTCTATAATCACTCTCCTTTTTCTTAATCCTTTTTAGGGTATCTTATTGGTACCACCAATATAGTGTCCACCTTCAGATCCAGGAGTTTCCTATCCAGCACTTCTTAGATATGATGTGCCAGCAGACTGACTTCACAAGTTCTGACAGATGGTTTTCTTATCACAGGTAACTTCCTCCTCCTTTCCAGGCTACTGGCTACTGGAACCTGCAGGTGCCATTTTTGTGGGCTAACGGGTAATTTGCGTATGGCATCAGTTTACTATGGACAGAATGGTATGCCCCTGTCTTTTTTATAATCTTTATCAAATATTTTTTTCATTCTTTGAGATCTCTGCTTTGCAGTCTGCATTTCCAGCTGACAGTTTCTTCAGCACTGCAGACTTCTCAATGGAGAAGTACTGAATAAAATTATTTTTTAAAATAGTGACATTTAAAAAGGCATTTGATTTCTAAACCGTTATCTGTGGTATTGGGATATTCTTTTGCTACAAACTCAAAGTTGCATTTTTATCATTTCTATCATATCATTGACTGTAAAGATAGGAATAAAATATCTAACCTTAACTGCCGCAGTAAGTAAGATGAAAACATCATAATTATTGCCAGCATAGTAAGAACATTTGTGTTAGTAGGTGACAGGATTTAACGACCTGTGCTTTGTTGATGTATATTAAGCTCATTGACTTCCCAATAGCTATTGAGAGTCTTCAGGTAGGGTGGGGTTTTTTTTTTTCCTTTTCTGTTTATAAGTTGAAATAGTGGCTTTAATTGATAGGTTACTGAAACTCTCTTGTTTCTTTTCTCCATATTCATGCCGGCTCTTAACTATGACCTTGCAATGTTATTTAGATAATTCACAAAACATGACACCTGCTGATGCCAAGGGAGGATATGCTGGAGAGGCATTGTGGTTTCCCCTGTAAACCTTACAAAGCTCTGCAGTTTTATGTGGGAACGTAACACATTAGCCTATGTTTTGCTTTAAGTGTTTAGAGTTTTATGAAGCCAGAACTCCCAGAATGAGCCTGAGAAGCAAAAGAAAAATCTTACATGGAGTTCAGCAAGCCACTTGACAACTGTCACTCTACTCTGTTAATGACTACAGAAGTTTTCAAAACCTTGGGTCAGAACTAATTTCTGCCAGTGTGCGTATATTTTTTCATTGCCTTCATTAGCGCTGAAGAGAAGCAGGTGGAATTCCCATCATCATATTCAGTGTTGCATGTGTTGTCTGTGTTTGTTCCCTTAGAAATGGTCCTACTTGTCCTTCAGAAACTCATCCAAGCAATGCTGGAGATGCTTTTTATTGCCAAGGAATCTTGGCCCACTGACTTCCCACTAGGAAAGAACTTATGTTCTAAAAAATTGAATACCCTCATCTCTGACTTTCATATGCATTCTGTTTATCTTTGGGACTGTGTGACTACGCTGCAACTCAGGAAAACTTTATAGTGACATAAATAAATCAGCCTCTGCCTTCACTACTAACTTGGCTGGGAAGCACTAGGAATGATTCCTGAGTCTCTGCAATTTTTTTCTTGACAACTCATAATAACCTTCACAAGTACAGATTTAGGTATTTCTACTATAGATACGAAATTTATTTCATCAATAGGCCTCTCCAAAGGCTCACAACTGCTTTAGAGTACCAGAGAAATGGAAAAGGCCTTCATGTCTGTTACTAATTGCCATTAATGCAAAGAGTGATTCTTATTGTTCAGTGGAAATAAAGCATCATTGGGTAAAAAAAAAACCCAACACAGAAGCAGGAAGCACTGCTATAAAAACACCCATCAGTGTAAATTGTTCAAAGCAGTGGGATGATAGACCTCGTTCTTGGTGGGGAATTATGTTGGGTAATTGCAGTTTGCAGTCACAAATATCTTTGAGATTCAGCTGAATGTGAGATTCTTTTTGCCTTACTCATTTGTGCATAGCTGTTATGTACGGTTTGACAACTACCTCTCTCTCCTCTTTTTAATGCAGACATCTGTATTCTGTTTACAAGAAATGTTTTTTCTCAGTGAACTTTGTCCAGAAGCATGAATTTCCTTAACATGTGAAAGCAGTAAATTTTTCATGAAAGTTGAAATAGAATATTGTGTTGGTTGTTTGGTTTTCCTTCTAAATGAATAAGTTCTTATTTGTTAACTATAATTCTTATATTTTATTCTGGATTTTTCCATCAAATGCAAGATAAGAATTATGTCTGTGTTCAGTAAGGTTTATATTTTAAATAAATAAAAAGAAAGGAGATAAGCAACTGCTTTCAAAAAGAAATACGTAAATCATATTTAGAAAATGAATGTGTTTTCCTTCATTCATTATTCCCTTTTTTTTTCAGGCTTAACAGGGCAGAAGGCCAAAAAAACAGCTACAGTCATAGATATGGTAAGAGGATCTTTTGCTTTTCCTCCTTTAAAGAGGTACCCAACCAGAAAGCAATTGCTATAGAGATTCCTGCCTTCAGCAATAACAAAACATGTATCCCAGTATTCTGCAATTCCCGTAATTCTTTAATAAAAGATAGATTATTTAAAAATGCCCTTCACTCACAGTATTCATTGCTATAATTTTTTTTTATGTTGTAGTACTCTACCCGTACGAGAATGACAAGCACTGTGTTTAATCAGTCAACAGCTTAGGAAGAGGGCTAATATGCTGGTGTAATCTGTGCTCAGGTCAATTGCAAAAATACACCTATTAGAAAACAAACTTATCCACAACAGGCCAGTCAAATATACCTAGTGTTGCACAAATGACTGTGAAAGAGCACTAAAATTTTAGCATAAGTTATCTAGAGAGAAACCTTGTTCATTCTGAAGGTCCCTTCAGGTTTGGTTCATTGCCTTCAAAAGTTTTGTTCTAAATATGTAGTAGGGTGTCTATTTGCTGTTTGTTTTTAGTATTTTGGATCCAACTGTCATTGTATAATGCATGATGCTGTCTCACAGCTGCACATGGGCTTATAGTTCATATTTTTTAATGATTAAGTGCATGCACGAATCTTTAAACTAGAGGAACCTTCTCTGTGAATGGGGTTCTTAAAAAACATCACCTTAATCTTATCTCCTGTTTTACACTCAGAGACCTCTCTCATTATTGCTACCAGTGCTCCAAATTTTTATCTGTAGAAAAAATCAAAAAGCTGAGTATTGGAAGGAAACAGAACAGCCTTTGCAATTCTACGAAACTACAAACTAATTCACTTCCAAAAATTGGCTAGAAAACAAAATAATTTTTATTCCTGATATCATCACAGATGTAACATTTAGGGGATTTCTCATAGCGCTGATAACTGTTTGTTAACTTGAGCAGGCTGCCTGGCTGTCCAGGTGAGAGAGAACTTCCTTTCTTTTAATTAGGAAATGCAACTTAAAAAAAAACAAAACCAAAAACCACTCATTATTTTGGTATATAATCCCATTCAACCAAACACTGACCGGGAACTGTAAAGTTTTTCTTCACTTTTATATTCGTGTGCTATTACTGATTTTTTTCCTGTTTTCTTTTTCAAGATATTATTTACTGTAGTTTATACCATTTCCCTGAAACAGCCTTGGGACTGATATTGTCTGCCAGACAGCCCTCTTTTGTTCTATATATTTTGCCTAAGGCCAGACCATGATCACTGATTCTTTCCAAGCTTCTGTCATAATGTTTGTCCTCTGATTGTGCTGAACTAAATAAATTAGTAAGAGCTACTGGATTATGTTCTCTACAACATTTGAATGAAAGGTCCTCACTTACCTCTATGTAGAGCAAAGAATGTGTCAGATAATAACATTTTGTAAGAAATATTTACAGGTTTGAGCAGGTTTTAGATCAGAAGGCATTGCAAATGATGATGCAGTGGTGTTTTTATAACTAAGTATATATTTGCGGTTCGGAGTTTTTGTGTCAACGTTCCCACTGTCCACTGTCCTCTGTAAGGTTATTATTTCACCCAGTTGCTGACATGCCAAAGTCCCTGCAGTCTTTCTTTTTTATCATATCCTCCTGTCTTCCGCTGCTATTTTTAAACGGTCATTACCCCCTCAATTCACAGATGATGAGAACTAAAGATCTGCAGTATAGCACAGGGTGGCCCCAAGGATGCTGTGTGGTCACAGCAGAAGCACAAGGCTGATCCTGCTTCCTGGCCACGCAGCTTGCCTGGGTTGTGAGCCTCATGGAGGCAACCAAGACAGCTCTGCACACAAATAGATAAGACAGTGCTTGCCAGAAACATAAAAAGTCTTTAGTTTTCATGTTTAGAGATTTAAGCATTCTGTGATAAATAGTTATAGCTGTTCATGAATGGCAGGGGTGATAACAGTGGTATCACTATAACGAACAAATGGCACCATATCACCACTTCTACCAGCTATACTGATTTTTTGTAACCCAAAGCACATGCTCTGAAGCTCCATAGTCTTAGGCAGTGCTGGCACAGCATACTGATAATTTTCAGTTCATTCTGACACTTAGGCGCCTTCACATGTGCACGCACTCCTACACATATGCTTATCTTTACTCTGAGGGTGGTGAGGCACTGGAACAGTTTGCCCAAAGAAGTGGTAAATGCTCCACCCCTGGCAGTGTTCAAGGCCAGGTTGGACAGAGCCTTGGGTGACATAGTCTAGGGCTAGACGTCCCTGCCCCTGGCAGGGGAGTTGGAACTAGATGATCTTAAGGTCCTTTCCAACCCTAACTATTCTCTGGTTCTGTGATTCTCAGCTAAAAAAATAAAAAAATAAAAAAAATATATTTGTAATTATCACTGATAGATCAAAATTTTCGTACTTTAAATAGTGGTATTGAATTAGTGTCTATTTAAATACAGCAGCATGAAAGCTAGTAATTGGCATTTGTGTGTGTGTTTCTGAATACTTAAGTTTCTCATCCGTCTAAGGAAGGCAGAAAGAAAAGAGTGGAAAGAAAGTATGCAACAATGGAAAATAATTGCAAAAATGAACAAAGCTGAAATTAATTTCATAGCTATGTGATGAATTGATCATTTAACTCAATTCTATGTAAATACATGCAATCACCCACTTAATAATGGCTGAACACGCCATATAAATTCTGACTCTGAATTAATGTTAAAATAGTTAAAAAATAAATCAAAAATTATTAATGTATAAAATTTGAACATTAGTCTACAGAAAGATACAAAAGCAGAGTAAATGATAGATCAAAATGTGCTTTAAAATTTTTGTAATTACTTTCATGAGAATAAAGACTTCTTATGCAAAAATAGATCTATGCAAATATCTTGCAATAGATGTTGATGACTTCAGCATGAAATAAATAGTTAGCTGTTAGCTTTCTAAAGTATTATAAACATTTATTATTAGGATAATAAGGCATTTCCATGACATTATTTAAGAGCATTTTTTACCAGATGATTAATAGAATTTTCCCCACAGAAATAAAAAAATATCTGTGAAGAAATAAATAACCAATATAGTTGCTCTGAATTTCAACAAATGAGCACAACAGACAACTCAAACATATTCTGCTTCAAGGAATCTCAGCAATAACCAAGTACAAAAAAGAACAGCGCAAATGCATTTCAGAAAATATATATCACCAAATATACACTGTAGAGAATATGAACATTGTTGTTATAGCCAAACTATGATTATTCATGCACATTAAGTTCATTTATTCATCTCAGATTGATGTAATAGATCAACATATATACATATATGCAACATATATACAATAGGCACTTCCCTGAGAATAGCTGACAAAATCAAATTTGTGAGAAAGTGGCTAATTACTTGGTTTGGTGTTGTTTGTTTCCCAGCTAATTAGAGGGGTACGAAAAAGAACCCAACTAAACTGTGTGGATAGTTCAGTGTTGATGCTTGTTCCCTGACTTTCTTTTAATTAGTACATTTTCCACCATGGTTTTATACACTGTACTACAGTATAAAGGACCATTGTAAAAACAGTAGATGGAAAAGACATGGTAGCTTTTACTTGTGAAGCTTTGCATATTTTTGCATTGTTAAAAAAGTTAGCCCCTCACTGCACTCCTGCAGCCTTGTCAACAGATTGTCCATAAAGCATTCAAGTTAGTTAATGCTGGAGTTACTTTTTTGAGCATTCCTCTCTCAACAAAACTCTGTATGGCAGGTCAGGTGTGCTCTGGCTCCCTCCTCTCCTTGACAACACTATCCCAGCAAGGTCTGCACCTTCAAACACCCATCTGTGACTTCATGCTATACCTCTGAACATTCATCTCACACCTCTATTTCTTGACATAAAAAGAAAGTAGAGTCGCGCAGCCCTCAGATTATTTTGAATGCTTTTGGTGAGGTGAGATGGGGAGAGGGAGAGAAGAAAAAGTTCCCCAAACCTTCAGAACTAAGAGAAACCCCAAACAAGTAAAATCCAAAATTAGGTCTGCCAGTTCATTCACAGATTCTGCGATTGTGCCCTCTGTTAAAAAATACAGGTGCTCTCTGTGTAGCATTAATGATATAAGACAAAACCTTACCAAACCCCAGTATAACTACGGGGTTATTTGTTGAACAAGACAATTATAAATAGTTTGATGTCACCCATGTCTTCAAGCAGATTGGGTACCAGTCTGGGAAACACACTTATTATCATCTGTGTCCTTCTAGGTCATGGGCTGAAGGTTGCTTAATGAAGATTAATGATGAAAAAAAGAAAGTAGAAAAAGAAGCATTTCATAGAATCATAGAATAGTTAAGGTTGGAAAGGACCTTAAGATAGAATCATAGAATAGTTAGGGTTGGAAAAGACCTTAAGATCATAAAGTTCCAACCCCCATGCCATGGGCAGGGACACCTCACACTAAACCACATCACCCAAGGCTCTGTCCAGGCTGTCCTTGAACACTGCCACGGATGGAGCATTCACAACTTCTCTGGGCAACCCATTTCAGTGCCTCATCACTCTTACAGTAAAGAACTTCTTCCTTATAGCCAATCTAAACTTCCCCTGTTTAAGTTTAAAAATTTTGACATTGAGCCATTGACAACAACTCTTTGCGTTTATATCTTTAATATATTTTATATTTATATAATTTATATCTTTAACTAGAACATTCCAGGTGGGACACCACGGCATCAGACAAAATGCTACAATTGAAACACTGTCTCTTTATTATGTAAAGAGACATTAATCACAATGTATTTTCCCTTCAGCTTCTTTGCCATTTTCTAAGGTGGATTTATTTTTTATTACATAAATGCTTTTATAGGCTCAAGACAGAAAATTGCCAATGTTCAGAGTCTGGATTATGTCTTGCTATCACAGAAGATTTACTTCACAGATGAAACTGGCAAGGTGCAGCAGATGATGACTGAGACCATTTGTTGGCAAGAAATAAAATATTTTATAAATCCATGCATAGTGCAGGGTTAACTTGCCATGCAATGCAATTCTGGACTAAGCTGACTTCCTCCAAACCTTCCTGTGAGCTTCAGTAGCTTTGAAAAACATTTCTGAAAATACATCTAAAAATAATTCTTCAAAGCAACATGTCAAACAAAGTAGCAAATTTAAAGAGTGGTTTTGGAACACACCAAGGAAAGTCAGCTCGGTTTGACTTTCAGAATTACTGGTTGTCATGGTTTAAGCCCAGTTGGCAACTAAGTGCCTGCTCCTGGTGAAAAATTTCTTTGTCTAAACAGCTTTTGATCGTTTATCACAAGCCAGTTAAATTGTGAGAAAGGATACCACTGCAAAAACAAATATAACTGATTCCTTAAGAGAAAATAGTTCTCCATATAGTGTTCAACTCCAGAATTAAAAAGCCAGGGAAGTTCAGGAATGTGTGTTTGATTTAGTGCTCCTAACGGGGTTGCTAATAAGACATTTTGGGCTTCTAAAATAGTTTTCCTTATTCTCTTATGATAAAGAAATAACTACAGTACAGCATCCACTGCCCACAGTGAATTTTTTTTTTTAGAATTAAAGGAGAGAAAAAGAGGCAAATTTGGACAGAATCTTATAAAAAGAAGAGATTTCTGTGCTACAGTTGGCAGGAGAGTGTAGTTCGGATGGTGGTCTGTGTGGGAGCCCCATGCTGAGCAGGCAGCTGAGAGCTGGCTGCAGATGCTGGGGAGGAAGGGAGATAGTAACCCAAGCTGCAGGTCTCTGGGCCTGTGAATGCCCTCAGGGCTCTTGAAGAGACTGGTGGCCGCAGCAAACTACACTGGTGTCTGTGGATGAAGAAGCACCCCCTTCTGAGCTGGCATGGCATCTGTGGGTACGTGCTGTCTTACAGAAATTCAAAGGGATTTGAAAAATATTTGTGACACATCCAGCTATATGGATATCCAAAGGAATCCAAAGGGATTTGGAGAATATTTGTGACCTATCCAGCTATCACTGCCTGGTGCTTGAATGATGACTGGTGACGTTTCTGCAAGGTTGCCAAGGCAGTAGAGCTACTACGATCTGTGTCATTCCCCTGAAGCAGAGTCATTCTGAACAGGACACCAAAAAGAGATAAAGAAGTCTCTTGAATATCTCAGGTTGCCAGAATATCAATTAAAGAAAAAACAAAACCAAAGCCAACCAACCAAACATAGCCACACACAACCCTCCACCTCCAACATTAACAAGATAGAAGTCAATACTTTAATTGGCTTATCAGACACTGATGAGAATATTAATATTATAGAAGTGAGAAATGTATGGCTTGATCAGGTAGCAACAAGGCATATTTATTTGTATAGAAGTGGTCAGTAAAATAGATAAATGACACAAAGTATTTGTCCTGGGCATTTTAGAGAAAATGAAACTGAGAAGAAATAAGAAAGCAGTCTTCAATTATGCACATGAAGACTGCAAAGAATAATTGAATAAGCTCTTTGCAAAGACCTGGATGAAGTAGCTTATCATTGAACACATATAATTTATATGTTCAGTTTTGGGAATGAGTAAGTTGGTCCATACACCTAAGTAAGGCCAGTAAGTTCTCATTGTCAAGTAAGATGGTACATCATGACATCAAGTTCCCTTTAAGCCCGTAACTGCTATCACTCCTAACCCCTCCTCCAGCTTTTGTCACCCACATGATCTCTCCCTCCTTCCTTCGTCCTTAGGGTCATGACTTCCACAACAATAAGTTTATTAACTGATTAATGTCCAATTAAGTTGATACAATAATTTGAGCGATTACAAGAGGAGAAATTAGTCTATATTTGAGGAGAAGCTTTCTACCAGCAGTGGGAATTGAGCACTAGAATGGTTCAGGTGGTAGGCTTACAGTGTTTCCAACTTAAAAGGAGTACAGAGCTGCACAAGCATTTGACAAGCATGATGCAGTGGTGGTCAGTTCTGCATTAGGATGCTTTAGGTTGCTACCAGCTCCAGAAAGCTCCTCTCCAGCGAGACATTGCAGTCACCAACCTTGACATGTGCTTCAGGACTTACAGAGGTCCTAATACAGAGTTCAAAACTGAGTATCCTGCCCTTTTTATAGTCTTTACCTCTATTACTGCAATTGTCCAATAGGTGTGCTTCTATTTTGAAGACCTTGCCTGCGAAGTTGAACACCGACCTGAGTGAGTCTCTCAGCTCCTCCAGCATAACTGCGCCTCTAGAGGCTGCTGAACTCTCCCTGGCTCCAGCAGCCCTTGCCCGCGGCTGAAACAGCGATGGAGTTATGTCTCTTATGTCAGGAAAATAATCATAAATACCTTTTCACCATGATTGTAGTCCTGTTCTTCTCTGTCTGATAGTACACCTGAAAGCCAGTGCTATCTAGCACCAGGGCTATCTTCTCATGGGGTAGAAGCAGTGGAACAATAAAGAACTGGGAACGTAAGGATGTGCAGCATGTAATGGATTTCTATGCTTTTGCCCTCCTGTAGGATTTCTTCAAAGGCCAAGATTAATCTAACCATACACTTTTTGTAGCATCTTTTTTGTTTATTGAAAGATAATAAGTAAAAGTCTTCCTTTTTACTCTGCAGGAGTTATTTTTTTCACTAACAGTAATCTATTAAGACCAAACATGGAGAAAGTTACTTTGCAAAGATTTATTGTCTCAAAATCAAATATATTAATTTCACGAGCCATCAGACCTCAGCAGTTTTCCAAGATAGAAAAAAGATGCGAAAGTGTCATTAATACTTAAAATAAAAAAACCCCGACACATAAACAAAAAACAACAACAACAAAAAAACAAACAAAACAAAACAAAACAAAAAAAAAAACAACACCCAAAACCCAAAAAAACCCGCAAATCCCCACACATTCAGATTTTGCACTTCAGGTGGTTTATATTGACTCTTTTGAAAACTGTTGTTCAGGAGACAAAGCATGAAAAATGTTCTTTATTCATATGTGAGGTATGAAAGCAACTAGTTCATAGAAATTTTTTTCTAGGGTGACAGATGAAACAGTTCTTAGATTATGAAGTGATTTAATGTTAAAACTGAATCATGACAAATACAAATATTTTAGCAGAGGAGAAAGTCTCTACAGACATGAAATTTTTACAGAAGTCACTTGAAGAAGGAAAACAGTCACAGGATCTCAGCAATTAGAAACTTTGATTTTTTCATAGTTCAAGCAATATCTTTAGTTTTGAGAAACTTCATAAATTTTAACATGCATAATGAACCTAAAAATTATGGAAAATCTTGACAGTCACTTGCACATATGATAGAGAAGAATTTCCACCCACAAAATTATCTAAGAAAGGGGGAAAAAAATTAAGATTTCTAGCAAGTTATGAAATACTACAGTATGTATTTAGGCAAAATCTTCGAGTAGCAGTGGTGAAAAGTGTACATTCTCAGTGAGAATGCTACCATTACATTCCATAATTCATATGATGTCAACCAAACTCTAGAAAGTGCTTACTGACAAAGCTTTTGGATTTTCATATTCAGGTCTTTTTTTACCATGTCTCTATGTCCTTTTCCATGAAGTCCTACTGAACAAAGTCAGCATTAGCTTGTACAAGTCATTATTATCAACAATGTTGAGCTAGTTCACACAAACACAGACTATTCTATTACACTAAATATCCTTTGTTTAGTGAATACACTTATATATTGCCATTCTTTTGCAGCAACATGTAGACCTTCAGCAGCATTTGAAATAGTCTTTAAGCTCTACTTCAAATTATCAGACCAGCTGCTTCAAATATTTCTCTCCACTACAGAAGCGTCATTAGTAAAGTCGGATGACTGTTAGAGACACATTCCCATTATCTCTCATTCTGATATTAAAAATACATTTACATTAACTGCATCTTCGCCTTTTGTGTGCTTAGTTATTTTATTCACAGTCAGGAATTTTCAGTAATTTAGTGAACTTAAGAGAATTCAAGAGTATTTGCAAAATCTAGATACTCAGGTCTGGAATGAACTGAACTATTGCAGAGGAACATTAAGGAACTGATTTTGAACAATTCATTTCAAACAAATGAAATAGTTATTTCAATGTTTTTCTCAGTTCTGCCTCTAATGACTGAGTAATAGTGATTTAGGGTCTATATAGATGCTGAGAAAGGCAATTCAGTAGTTCCATTACTCCACAGAGAGTGTGTAGAAAGAGGGAGTACGGGTCCAAATAATATTCACATCATATTCTGTTGCCTCATAGAAATCTCTTAATTGCTTAGCCCATCTCAAGGTCTGACAGGTCTAAATTTACCTACTGGGAGATGTGGTACCCGTCCATCATCAGACCATGTCTAGGCTCTCGGCCCAGGGGGCACAAACCAGAGCTGCCTGTCCAAGCCTTCAGTAGCCCTCACTTCCAGTTATGGCACAATTTTGTGGGTTTTGTAGAAGGGACCAATCCCACACACATAGGCCATGTGATGCCTAGAAAATGAAAGGACAAACCAGATCATCATCTCAGATGCAGCTGAGATGATGTAACTCAGTTTACCCCATACACTTACAGACATGATATTTGCAAACTCCTCATTTTAAAGTTGCAATATTGCCTACATGTCTTTTCCCAGAAGGCCATTTTCAGAAGCAGCTTTCTGGGCTACAAGATGAGATTCATTGCAAGCTAAGTGCCATGTTCTGTCTTTGTAGTCATTAAGGAGAAAACTGCATTCCTATGACAAGATGCATCTCACCTATGAAATATTTTGCTCAAGCATTTTGTCTACATTGCTTGCAGTACACATCACATGCAAGAAAGTGCCTCATACCGATGAACACTGTAGCTGTTTAACATCTGGTGAGGTGGATATCACCACAGACCTTAGGACCTACCTAGAAACTAGGCACCCATAGAAGCAGGATCTGAGCACAACATTAGGCGCTGAGCTATCCTAAGATAGATGCTTCAGGCTCTCAAGGAGCTGACAGCAGGACTGTGATAGGTCTCTACTTTGTTGATCCCCAGAAATAGTCCCATCATAGCATTGATGGAAAATAAATGTTTCTTGTGCAAATCGATGACCCTTCCCACAGCAAGGGCACTAGTGAACAGAGGCAGGGTACAGATACAGCAAAGCTGTTGCCCCTTGCTCCCACAAAGTCAATCTTCAAGTGATAAAAGGTTAAAGCTCTGCATAGCAAGACATACCCACCCAAAATACCCAGAGAGATGACATGCTTTAGATTTTCACCAAACAAATCAAAGAGCTGTATAACAATTTTATGGTGAGTATAGTGCCAAAAAAGATACTGAACCGACATAAAATACTGACCAGCTTCTCTTCTTCAATAAAATATAACTACACACACACACAAATACACAATACACATTTTTCAGTAAGATCGTACATGGTCTTTATTCTCTGAATTAGAATTCAGCATGAAATTCTAGAAAATGTGTGAGCTAAGAAATAAAAAAAAGAAAAGGGTAAAATTAATTCTCTGTATGAGCCTTTTTCATGCCTCATGGAGATGTGCATCAGTACAATGACGTGTACCTTACACATCTGCGCAACGACTGCAAATTGTCTCCACAGCACCATCTATCGGTCTTTCCTTGACTGTAAAACACTACAGAAAATACACGCTTAGAAACTATACATCTCGGGGCTGAGACAATGTAGCCGTATTCTCGGTATGCTTGTTCTTCCCTCTGCCCTACCCAGCTTCTGTCAGTTCTCTTCAGCTGAGAATTATGGGCACAATAGACTGGAGTAACTGGGGAATATAATGGTATCCATTTATTTTAGGATAAATAGAAGCTCGCTCAGAATTACTCATTAAGCAGTGTTCTAAAAATCTACACAACAAACTATCTTGCTTTTATGTTACATATAGACAATTGTGAAGTAAATTTCCATCAGTTTAACATCACTTGGAGAATATAATACCAAAAATGTAGCACTTTGAAATCCAGGAAGATGATTTCATGCTGTTGTCATACACAAAAACAAAAAAAAAAAAAAGGAAAGCTACCAAAGTACTCTAAAAAAAAATAAATAATAAAACCCATGAGTCAATTCTCTTTTAGTTTATTTCAGCCTAGCTATATACAAGAGTAAAAAATCTGGAAAAAATATATTAAAGGAAAGCAACTTCATTCTTAAAACATCCTTTGATACCTTCTTGATTTCCTCCACCTCTCTTAATGTCATCAAAATGACCTGCCATAAAAAAATATATATGAACATTATGCTTAACTGCTAGTGAGTCTTAGTATGCATAGTAAGACTGGTTATAAGCAGTCATTTATACATAGAAATAATCCTTTTCTAGCACTTTACATTCATGAAAACATCTTAAAAAAACCTCCCATACCCCCCCCTCCATTTTTATCTAAAATGCAGAATCAGTGCAGCACCCACTCTAGGCAAGTCTCTTACTGTTGTTACAGGCCTGTTGTGGTTTAAGCTTAGTCGTAAATTAGACAAAGCATGTAGCCTGCTTGTTTTCCCCCCACAACCTGGCCTTCCC
>WYDI02030760.1:28404-45513 GCA_009867235.2 Psittacus erithacus
TCTAAGCAGTAGCTACAAACATTGGTATTATCAGTACTGTTCTCAGGCTGAAAGTTAGAAACACAGTGCTGCACCAGACACTAAGAAGGAGAAAAAATGACTGCTACTGCTGAACCCATGACAAGGCCATTTAATGGTTTTACAGGTGTTTATTATTTCTTCCTAAATACTGCATGCACGATCATAATGGTGTGATAAAGAAAGGAGATTGCCACATTGTAAGGAAGAAAACCAAGTCGCAGAAACAGTATAAAAGAGGTATTTACAAGGTAGGAAAAGAACCAATGCCTCAGGCTTGAAAATCTTTTGTCTCCTTCTTGTTCCATTGTCCATCTGCAAAATGAGTGAATTTTATGTGGTGTCTCAGGTTCCACACACTTTCAACATAACCCACCACCAAGCTGAACTTTTGTTATCCTTCAGATTGTAGAAAACAGACCATCAATATACTGCAAAAGCCATACATTTTTTAAAAACATCACCCTTTCTCACGTGTTAAAAACATTAATGATGTATTTGTCTGGGGAAGAGAGAAGAATAATTACGGAGCTTTGAAGGCTTCATAGAATCATTGAATCAAGAATAGTTAGGGTTGGAAAGGACCTTGGGATTATCTAGTTCCAGCCCCCCTGCCATCGGCAGGGACATCACACACTAAACCATGTCACTCAAGGCTCCGTCCCACCTGGGCTCGAACACTGCCAGGGATGGAGCATTCATAGCTTCCTTGGGCAACCCATTCCAGTGCCTCACCACCCTCACAGTAAAGAACTTCTTCCTTATCTCTAACATGAACTTCCCCTGTTTCAGTTTAAACCTGTTACCCCTTGTCCTATCTCTACAGCCCCTGATGATGAGTCCCTCTCCTGCATCCTCATAGGTTCCCTTCAGATACTGGAAGGCTGCTATGAGGTCTCCCTGAAGCCTTCCTTTCTCCAAGTTGAACAGCCCCAACTTTCTCATCCTGTCTTCATATAGGAGATGTTCCAGCCGCCTTATCATCCTCATGCTCCATGTCTGTCTTACATTGAGGACACCAGAACTGCACATAGTACTCTAAGTGGGGTCTCACAAGAGTAGAACTTGGATAGTTAGTCTGATTTGTATTTAAAACAGAATTCCAAATAGAGGTCAAGCTAAAAATATGTATGCTTTATCAAAATGTTATTTAAAAAAATAGGGAAGTGATAAAACTGCCAAAAAGCACCTTTAGGACAGGATTCAGTTGCCTGGTGCCATTTTAGGCACTATGGAGCACCTGGCCGGTGAGACTTCCCATCTGCTTCTGTGGGTAGGTGTGGATCTGCTGTCAGGCTGGGGTTATACTAGGTAGCCCATACTACCTTGCAATACTCTAAAGACTTTAAAACGGTGCTAAGACTAAGCAACCAAATTCCTCAGTCGAAGTCCTATTATCTTAAACCATAATGGGCACAAGTCAAATTCCTGTGCTGGAGGGCACTACTACCCTGATGGTTTTTATGGGTGTCTATCCAAACTGAAGAATTCCCCATTTTCAGATGTAAAGGCCAGGACAGAAACTGTATTTGCTCTCTTAAGCTACATATGCTTCCAAAGTTGAATCATGCTGTTGAAATGGCATGAGAGTGCAAACAGATTGGCTGCATGTCTTTCTTAAAAGCATGAAAACTCAGTTTCCAAAAATATCATCTATAAAAGGGGTACACTAAGTTTTGGACAAAAAATGTCTCCTTATAGATGCTTACAGAATCTTAAAATAGGAAAAAGCTACTCTTAGAAAAAGGTTCACATGTTTCAAAGATATGGATTCCACAAATTTCTCATTTGAAGTCTTACAGTGTTTAACTCTTTTTATAGTTAGAAACATCCTACTTATGTATACTTTAGGTTTTCCTTGCTAAGACAAAAAACTGATACTTCCGGTGAATGTGTTAGCTATCACTTCACAACTGTCTTTTACACGACTATAAACTATGTAATATAACTTAAAGGTATCTTTTCTTATGCAGAACAAGCCCAGTTGAAATATTTCTGAGGAATCACATTACCTTATTATTCATGATGCTCACCTCTAGGCTTCCTGCAGCTTATCTTTTACACCACTGTCAAGCATGAGGTCCAAAGTTGATGCAAAGTGAGAGCAAAACAATGATTTCTCACATACTACACTCCTGCTAATACACTCTGAATGACTACTGCTTTCTTGCCAATATTGCTTTCTTTGCAACAGTTTCTCATGGCTGACTCTCTCTGAATGTATGTTCCATTAAAACCTCTAAACTTTTTCTACCAGCCATCTATGTCGCCACCTTCTTTTTTCTGAAGGGTTATTCTGTGCTGTTCTCATTCCTGTTATTTCAAACTCACATTTAACAGATCTGAGGGGTATCCATCTTTGAATTTTCATCTGTTCTGACCCATTAAGACAGAATAAAATCTAGCTCTATACTCTACCTGTTGAGGATGTAAAATCATATTTTGACAATTTCAAGAAAGGTCTCCTGGACTTGTTCTTTTATTATTATTATTTCTGTTTTATTTTATTAATGATTTATCACGCGTGTAAGATGTCCAACCACCTCTTTTCTCAAACTGATTTGAGGTAAACCTCTCTTTTGAAACCCGGCTTTTTCTTCCCTTAAACACTTGTAATGTATCTGCCTTCTCTTTTAGAAGGTTATGAGCACATTCTACATAATGTAATGTCGTCTTCTCCTTTTCCCAGCCTTTCTTTCTTGAACAGCCTGTACTTTTTTCTATCAACACTCCAATCTTTTGTTTTATCCTATGAAGTCTCTGTCTTGCCAATTAAGTTCTAGCTTTGTCTGTGTAGCAAAACATCTTGTTCTTTCTGTTTATTCCACATACTCTTAGAGATACCCAAAATGTCTGGCTAGTAGCCCTGGAATCCTGCCTCTTGTTTCCTTTTATCTCCCAACTGAAAGATCCCATTTGTTTTCTAGATTTCAGATCCTTTGCCAGGTTACCAATCTTATAAATACAGGTAAAGGTTCAACTCTTTCAGAAAACAAAGAAGGGATCATTGCTTATGTTTTCCTTCTACTCTTCAACAAACTTTGCTATGCCACTGCTGTCTTAATGCATTTGCTGTGTAATTGTAAGGATCAGGATTCCATTATCTGATGCTGTGTGTCGGTAATGCTGGTATAGAGCCAAAAGCAATCCAGGGTGGATTCAGGCACCTGTGTATGGGTGTCCAGTGCCCTGTGAGATGTCACACAGTCTAGTCTAACCTTCAGAAAGGTACAGGTCAGCTGTAAGATGAGTTCCTCGGCAAGGCAAAGCAAGACAAAAACTACCTGTTCACTTTCTGCAGCTGCCTTGGATAGCCTTGGGAACATCAAACAGCATGAGGAACCTCTGCTTTGTTGTTTGCTCCCTTCAGCAAAGTGCTTAGAGACTATTTAGCTCATCCAGAAACCAAAACCCACATTCAAAGCTGAAATTTTCCCTAGGCTTCCATGACTGTATTGAATATATTTCCATTGACTTGATGGGCGTTTAAGACATTCAGCAGTTCAAATACATGCACCTAAATTTAGCTGCTTCTAGATCTGGAGCTGAATCCCACTCCAGCAATGGGTTTGATCTGCTAGACCTGTGTCTTCCTAAAACCCTTACACTGAAAGAAAAATGTCAAAAAAGTAACAGCTGGGTTTTCTGAAAGAATGTAAGCACTTACTGGGAAGCATGGACATCTCAAACTAATCATGGAAGACAAAACTAAATGGCTTTGAAAAACACCAGAATTTAATGGATGTCATTCTACTATTTGTTTAAAAATTGCAAAAGAAAGCAGTGAACCTTAGGACACCAATTGCCACCCTGATGTCAGAAGAATAAGTTTAAATCATTTCAAAACTCTGGGCAGGAGAAGAAAGGAGGAAGAGTTTGCATCATGTCAGTAAAAATAACAGACGTGAATTCTGGAGAACTGACAAAAGTAGGTAGGTAAAGAAAGTTTAATTGCTTGGTGTCCACTAAAACGATGAATTGTTGGGATTTAAATGGTAATGAAATGGGAAGTTTACCTGGAATTTGGCATACTTCTAATGTAAGTTGCAAAAATAAAATTGAATAGCAATTTAACTGCCTATAAAGCTAAAGGACCTGCTTCCATCTATGAAAATACAACCCCCAACCCCCAAATATCCCCTCACTTCAATAATTTGGAAGGCTGGAAACAGTCAGACAAGGACCTGCTTGTCATAACTTGAAATTCAGGTTGAGCAAATATCAACATTTGGTACTGGATTTTTTTGTTTGGTTTTTTTTTTTTTTTTTTTCCCCCAGTAGTTCACTTGTGTCTGAATCTATCTCTCTCTTTTTTTTTTTTTTCTTTAACTTTGAAATGAAAATAAGCTGAAAAAAAAAATGAAGAAATATAGTTCAATATTCTAGTTGACCTGGCACAGAAAAACAGCCCAAGTCTAAAGGTCCCCCAGTTGAGGTCAGTACTTGCCTGCTTTAAGGAAAACATTACTATTTATTCACTTCCCTGGATTAATGTCTTTTCCTCTACTTCTCCTTTCCCTTACATGCCCCTGCCTCTCTCTTCACTCATGACCCTTTTCCCCCACTGAACCTTCACAAGAACAATAAATATTTCACACAAAAATGAAGGATCTCTGCATTTCCTCTCCCCCCTTCTTTCACAAATTGTGTTCTTCAGTCATTCAATAAAAGGAATCTCTTTTTGTCAAGTGTTGGAAACTTGGGTTTTGACTAATGGCATTCAAGTACATAAATGGCAATATACTGAGTTATGTGGAAGGCACGACTTAATAGTATGGAATGCCTGGTGTGGGCTGGCAAGAGCAATTTACAGCTTGCAAAAAGTTCTGGCTGGGAGAAGTGCATGGCCTGTAACAATAGAACTAACAGAATTATCTTGTTACAGATTTCATAAATTAGATTAATACAGAGAAAAAAATAACAATCTTTCTGCTTTGTAACAATGTAGTCTCCAAAACAAACAAAACTTTTTAAACTGCAATGAAAGATACTTTGTACTGTGTGATCTAACATTTTATATCATTGCTAATGAAGAATAGATCAGTAGAACCATAATTAAAATCACATGAAAATTCTAGAAACCTGAGGGAATCTTCCTCCATAATCCTAAATGAATAAAAATCAGTATGATTTTTTTAATTAATTGGCTAAGATTATTTTAAATAATTACTCTAATTTTCCTTCTTATGTGTAAATCTCCGTCTTAGAGAAAAATTGATAATCCTTTAGACTTTCATGCTACTAGTAAGAAAAGCTGTCATTAATACAAAAAGAAAAGATGCTGAGACATAGGGGTCTTATTGGATGTTTTACCTGGTACTGACTGAGCAAATCTGGTTAAAATTTCTGCATAGCTGTTGCTTTCCTCTTTCAAGATAATGAGCCGTCTTTCCATATAAGACAATTCAGCTTTAGTGGTTTTGATAGAGTTATGAGGATTCATACCTGCTTCAGGTGTTCTTACCTGTACCTATCATTATTAGAAGGCTAAACCAATTAGTGTTTTCTAAATGCTCCAACTTTCTCTTATTTTTCAAGCTGCCTTTAGTATTCTATATTTTGTTTGTAGTAGTATATGAAATGGAACAACAGATACACCCTAGTGATATTTGCCCAAACTGCAAGAAAAAGGAGACCTCAATCTGCTTGATATTTTGGATATGTAAGATTTAGTGGAATTGCAAATGGTCAGCTGCTGGGCATTCATCAGTAGGTGTGCTGAGGAGAATGATGTAATGTGGGTAGAATGGAGAAGATCCCAAGGTGGAGTCTAATTTGATGAGATGCAGTGAGCAAATTAAAGGAAGGTCCAGTCATGCTGTTGCCATATAACCTCTGAAATAATGTGATGTGTTTCACAAAATGTTTGTTTTTCCCCCCATACCTCACTCTCCCTGCCACAGTACTTACTGCTGCAAAATAATTGGCAGCTACCTATGTGCTAGGAATAAAATATACTACCATACACGCAGAACATTGCAAAGATCCAGACTCCGCTGTCCTGAATCAGAGAAAAAAGAAAGTCTATTTACTTCATTTTCATCTGAATAATGCCACAGAGATTTTATCTGAGCATTAGTTTAATTGGGAATTATAAGCATTGGCAAGACCCATGGGAGACTGTTAATGGGTTATTACATGTAAAATGCCAGAAAGCATAAAGTACATTGATAGTGCCACATTGTATTCACTCCTGAAAAGAACAAATGCCACAAAGATACACATAAAAAGCCAAAGAAAATGCTGTTACTTACAGAGGTGTCTGCTAGTAAAAAAAAATAAATTCAACATTCCACTCAAAACAAAACTTAGCTTCTCAAGATGTAATAAGGAAACACATAGGGATAAAAGCACTCTCTGCTCTTGCACATGAACATTAAATCCTGAAAGGAAGTCTTGACTATGTTCCAATATGTAGTAACGCAGTGCAATCTTGGTAACGCTGATAGCACGCACAAGGGGTACAAATCATAGAATCATAGAATGGTTTGGGTTGGAAGGGACCTTAAGGATCATTTAGTTTCGACCACCTTGCCATAGGCAAGGTCACCTTTCACTAGACCAGGTTGCTTAAAGCATATTCCAGTAATAGAAAGATCAGCTGACACTAAAAATTACAATGCAATCTAATGGTGTGGCCTTTTCCATGCTTCACTGTGGGCTCTCAGGATGACTTTGGACTAGGGTGCCTCTCCTTGCCTTTGTCTGGAGGTGCATGTGTAGGTCAACATGCATGTGTGTTGCATACATACGCATACACGTGTGTGTGTGCTAGAATGACCGTCTCAGCTTCCCAAAACAGCTGCTTCTGGCATTCAATCTGTATTTGAATAAACATGAGTGGATCTCACGAGTTCAACTAACATCTCTCAGGAACAGTGACCTGTCACAGCATACCTGTATTGCGCACAGCTCAGAAGCACTCAGCTGTGTGCTGAGCAGCTCCCCAAAGGCACTACATTTCTGCTGAAATCTTAACAGTAAGTAGATGGGGGCATGCGTAAAGAATGTATGCCAGCAGACTGATGCAGAGGTTCGATGCCTCAACTGTTCACATCCTGGAGTGGACTCAAACTGACATTTTCACTGCTCAGCTCCTGCTGCACTTAATGCTGTGCAGCTGCACTCTTTCCTTTTCCTCTGCTCCCCCCGGAGGTCCGGCGCCTGTACCAACAGCTACCGTCCACAGCGGTGTAGCTGGCAGATCCTTAACATTTGCTGTAATGGCATTTGCAGGCTTGCCTGCTTCTTCAAGCGCTCCACGGCTCAGTGAGCTGAAGTCTCTGCCAGAGACACGGGTGAAGCTCAGCACGACGGATACTCTTGCTCTTTCCAGTTTTTGCACACAAAGACACAGAGCTTGTGTCACCCTCCTCCTCCTCCGCGGGAACCTGAAAGGTGGAAGCAATTCCTACAAGGCAAAATCAGAAGCGGGTGGCGTGCTACCTGGTGCTCCCGGGGCAACCGGGGCCTGGGGCCGGCAAAGATGCTCGCCCGGGCGGCGGCGGGACACCGGGGGCTCTGCAGACGGTGGCAGGTGCCCGCTAAGCTCCACATCCGCACCGTGTCCACAGCCAGGACGGGGCAGAGCCCAAACGGGTCTCAAAAAAAAAAACAAACCCAAAACGGTCTCCGCCCTTTGCGTTTGCGGCTTTTTCGTACAATTTCTAAGCTCGTGAGTTTAAATTCTGCCCTATTTTTTTAGGGAAAGGACACGTAAAGTGGAAAAATGGTGTCTAGCCTCATCCCCTCCGCTCCTCTATAATGAATCCCGGCTGGGGCTCGGTCCCGCGCAGCCGCCCGTTACCGCCCAGGCCGGCCTGACTCCGCTGCACCGGCCGAGGCTGGATCAGCACAGGGGCAGGGACCTACCGCGCTGGATGGTGAGCAGAGGGAAGCACCCCGGCCTGAGCCTCGGCTGGGCGGCACCAGCAGAGGCCTCGCCGCGCCCCGGGCAGGAGCATTGCGAAAGCTACCGAGACCAAAGGTCTGCTGCGGGCTAGAAGCGCACCGGAGAGCCGCCCGTGGCAGGCAAGGAGAGTCTCGCAGAGCCTCTGATGAGATCGCTTGGAGCGGTCTCGGTCTTTCCCCGCTGCAGAGAGGTATGCTAGCAAACTTTCAGTGGAGCCGGCCGCCGCTCGGTGCTGTGTCTGTGAGAGGTCCCGTGCGGCGCATGTCCTCTGCTCAACTACGAGCCCAACGCCGGCTCCAGGTGGGCATCCTCCCGGGGAGGCATCTGGATGAACAGTGAGTGAACACTGAGCAGCTAAGCACTCGCGAAGGGGCAGAGCGGCCGCGGCCGGGGCAGCGGCCGGAGCCCGGCGCGGTGCGCTGTGCGGCCGCAAGAAGGCGCTGTCGGGCAGCGCCTGTGCGACCGCGGGGGGTGGCAGGGCAGCGCGGCGGAGGCGGCGGGCGACGGGGGGGGCGTTGAGGCAACGCTTGCCGCCGGCCGAGGAGGGAGCGCGCCGGCGAGGAGGAGAAGCCCCAGCGTTTTCCTCTCTGCGCTCGTTCACCTCGAGTTCCATGTTTCCCCCCCCATGCTGCCCAGCCTGAGCTCCGGAGGGAACGGTGCATCGGAGGGAGTCGTTACTTTTTACAGCCAGCATGAGGCTCCCCGAGGAGTAAGGAGATGCTGCGCTGAGCAGCCGGGAAAGAATCTGCTTCTCAGCTGTTGCACCAGAGCCCGGCACAGGCGCGGTCCCCGCGGCTAGGGGCGAGGGACAGCCGCTGACTGGTGGGCCCGGCCGTGCCTGCGCGTGTGGCGAGCATGAAGGAAATAAAGTAAAACCGGGGAAAAGTGACTCAGGTGGACGAGAGCCAGTGAAATAAAACAAACACCTTTGAAAGGGATTTAATTTACAGGAAGGGTTTGAAGAGGGTGCTACTTCCGAGGGAAAATGTGACGTGTTTAAAACTGTTGAAGGAAGATGCCGGCTGTCAACGCATGCACCTAAACCAAGTAAGTTCTAGTCAACTTTGATATATTCTCTTTCTGAATCTGTGATTACATTCTTGTCCCTCTACGAAGACATTAAAAAAAAGTCCGCAGGATGGTCCGAGGTAACTTTTGCGCCGACGCAAGCACAAAGCGAGGTTGCGCACCTCCTTGCTCTCAGTCCTGCAGAGCATTTAAGATCCTTTTCTTTCTCTTGTACGTAATAAGCAGGATTTTTCCTTCTCAGCCGCCGCGGCGGGAAGCAGCATCCCTCGGTGGCCTGTGAGGTGTGACACCTGCAGGGACTCCGCTGCAGGACAGCGGAGCGCCGGCGCAGGCGGCAGGAGGGCACCGGGGGACCGGCAGGACCCAGCGGTCCCCGGTGGCGCGGCGCGGGGGGCAGCTCCGCGTTTGCCATCCGCTCCGGGCCACGGGGAGGGCGGCGCAAGCAGGGCATCTCAGGCTCCGACTGGCCTGAGTGCATCCGACCGCCGGCAGTGCCACAGAGTGAGTCGCCGTTTGGTGCAGGCGGGGGATGAGAGAAGGGAACCGCGCTGCCGTGCTCCCCACCCCGCCGCGGGAAGCCAGCGGCCGCAGCTGAGGTTTCCCCCGCTGTCCCCACCGCAGAAGAAGATTCTTGGGAAGGTTTAGGTGCTGCCAGGAAGCATCCCGGGGGGACCTGGAGGGTGGCGGAATGCAGGTAGATCAGAGGAGAGCGCTGTCAAACGAGCCGTGGGGCGGCTCACAGAGTACCTAAGGTGGCTGGTGGGATTCTTCCCCGCGTGGGGTTCACACTTGCAAGATCCAGACTGTTGAGGCGATTGGACAGAAGCTGCAGTCGTGTTGGAAAGAAGCAGCTGATGCTCTGGAGGTTTAGGTGCTGACAACACCACCCTCTACAAAGGGGCAGAACTGTGAAAGTCGCTGCAATTGGCAAAACCTGCAGCCTTGTTAATCTAATGTTTCCCTGTTTTTTACAAGAAAATGTCGTTTGTGCACTTCTGTTTTACTGGAATCAAATGAGAGATTTCCTGTTAGCATGGCAACCGAAATTTATATTTCTCTAATCATGCCTCATAAGTGAAATGGCTCTTCCAATACTATAACACCTTTTAGGTGGAAGTAAATCAAAGCACTTTACAGTCTGTGCTTCTCTTCCAAAGAATGGGTATTCCTCAAAATAATGAATGAAAATACATAAACCAGATATTGGACTTTGGTTTCATCTGAGAAAGAAATACTCCTTTTTATAAGAATACAGGTTTCCTATAGAATACCATATAGGCAGAATGGGGAATAGTTTATTGTAACCCCTGCACACTAAACAAATGCTGACACTACAGCACCTTCAATTCCAATCTACTTGAAATTTCAGATTTAATTGTTCTGCAGTGGCATAGGATGTTTCAGTGTTTACACTACTTTCTCCAAAGCCCAGACCTGGGCAGCGTGGCAAGGTTATCTACGTAAACATACCGATTGTGATGATAAACGTACAGAATGTGATAATTCATTCACATAGGCAAGAGTTCTATGTACACTCAGAGAGGCCAGGCACTCCAGAGGGAGATTGCTTTAGAACTGTTAGAATAGGAGAAATTCTGGACTTACAGAAGATCTGAGTTTATGCCCCATTTTTAGGCAAGACTCATAAACAGGCTTTGTCCCTTAATATCAAATCAGCTGAAACTCTCATGGTACAGTTTGTTTTTCCCTTGGTGGTGTTTTCCATACTGAAAAACCTTGTGTTTGCTTGAAGAAGGATCTGGGTTCTTTACTGTAGTATTTCTTCTTTTCCTTCAGACTTAGGAACAGATGAGACTGTATTTGGAAACAACAGTCCAAAAATATGCCTGTCTTTTAAATTCAACTTCAGCCACTTATTCTGACTCTATATATAGTAGTCATTGCCCTTAAAATATTTCCAGAAATAAATTCCATTTCTTCTTATCTAATTTTATTTAGAATCAAATACCACTAGTTGAAATTTAAGTTAATTGAGGTCAGTACATATTTGATATGATTTTGCTTATCTTTTTGAGTATGCCTGCTGAAAATATTGGGTCCCAAGCAGTATGGCTCCACTCTCAGTGAAAGTTGATTTGCGTTAGTCCAGTGTGGCAAGACCACCAAGTATGTATTGGAAAACACACATAGAGAAACCTTTTAAGGGATTATCTTTCACCTTTGTGTATATGTATATTGCCTTACTTAAATGATAAGTGCAAGCATGACAGCTTTCACTGATAAAGGAGCATGACTTCTCCTCTCAACACCTGACACCTGTTTCCATGCCAGTACACTGTTGAATCTGTTAGCTTTTTCTGGAACTTCATTTATTGAGGTGAGGTGGCAAAATCAGCAGAGAATATCCTGTGCAGCGTCTCTGAGTGCCTCTGGTGATTCCAGTAATCAGTGCAAAAAGCAACTGAATTTCTTTTGAAAAGAATGGCTAAGACATCATGGATTGTCTTACAGAAAGACTACATAGGCTCAGGAAGAATGACTCTGTTATAACTTGTTTCAAGAAAAGCAGACAAGAATAGAGGAAACGTTCTAGTCAGACACATAATGGCTTTATGAGTGTCAGATTTACTGTTACCTCTTCTGTTCAGATTTAACTTGTGTTGGTTTATATTCTGGTTACTTTATCAAATAATTTACATTACTGAAAGCAGGTTGAAGATAAAACTTTGTGTATAAATCTTCCATCACCATGTTTTGTGACAACAGACAAAGCTCCAGAAAACATCTATTTTAGAAGCCCTGAGTCCATTGAGGAAGATAAGATAGACTTGCCGTTATTTTACTCCACTGATCCTATCTTAGGTTGTGTAGCATAGCATTAGTATAGCACCAGGAACAACGGTGCCAGGATCCTCATGTCCACTGTGATTTGTTGCTGCAAAACAAATTCACCTGACTAAATACATATTCATTATTACAGTTTTATATAATGAACACAGAGGGAGGCTGAGCAGATTAAATCTTTTTGTAACAGATATTCATGCAAAAGTCCTGCACAGGTGCATTAACTTTCAGTCGAATAGAATTTGACACCATTAAAAGATGAACACCTGACAGAATTGCTTTACCCAGTGAAGTTTTCAAAGAAATTAAAAGGTTTTAATGTGCCATACAGAAAAAAGCAACAAATAAATTAATATTATTTATTATAGCAGCTTTATCTGAGAGTTGTGAGTTGGGTTTTTTTCTCCCTTCAAACTTCTGTTTTGGTTTAAAATCTCAAAGTACTTCTTCCACTTTTCTACAACTTCTTATTTCTAATTTAGATAGTCACTGGTGTGAGACAAAAACTGAAAACATCCTTGGATGAAAATAAGCTATTTTTCAGCAAATGTGGGCTGAAATGGAACAAGAAAAGTGCCTTTAAGTGAATTTTACATATGTCTAAGTGTGTGAACCATTCAAACCTAGCCTCCGAAGTCTGTCAGATTCTGAAATTGCTTGGTCACTCAATATACTCATCTGAAAAGCTTCTTACATATCTGTGCACGTCACATAAAACTTTTGAATGTTACGATAATAATATCCGGTATCTTATGCAGTGAGTAAAAAGGGGAACAGTAGATGGAGAAACATTTTTCACTTGGCTTTCCCAAGACAGAGATTACAGGATTATTCTGAAGATCCTTTCCACATATAATTGAAAACTTGTGAGGAGCAAGCACCCTTTCCCTGGGAGGCAAAGACCTCTATCCCACCACTGATGCATGGACAGTCAGTGTGCAGCAAGCCCTGTGATGGTGCTCCTAAGCTCTTCCAATCGTAGCTCAGCACATGCTGGTTTTCCATGACACACCATTTTTTTCTTTTTAGTGATTCCCTGTGATATTAGTTTTAAGGACAAAACCCACGCCTTTCCTTGGCTCAGAGAACTGTAATGCTTATGCTGCCTGAATTCACACCTAAGACCAGACTGGAAAAACAGATAGTAGGGTCCTCATGTTCTTTGCATGCCATCTAGTCATGCAAAACACAGTTCAGTTGACTTACAACTGCCATAGGAGGACACCAGTCTCCTATAGGTCTTGTAGCATACAGGCTAGCCTTTTGTGGCTCCATCTGATACCCTGAGCTGACATGAAACACCTGTTCACCAGCTACTGAGGTGTACCTATAGCTTCTCTCTTCCTCTTCTGGAAAGAAAAAGGCAAAAGCAGATAGTGAACTATGCTCTGTATTTTTTTTTTTTTTCATCTCTTTTAGAGTAGAACAAGCATCCTGCAGAGGTGCCTGTGTCTCTTTCCTAACTATGCAGCAAGACCCAAGACAAGGAATCATCTTAAGCTAGGTTAGCTGAATCCCAGCTGTGCAGAGCACACTGTAGTAGTACAGCATAAAGGTTAAGTAAGCACAGAGGTCAGTAGATCCAGGACAAGTGGTTGCTATAATCAGGATAAAATACACTTTAAAACCCCCTAAACAAACCAAAATATGCATACACATGCACATGCTCCAAGCTGCTGTGCTAACTTTGAAACAATCCGTAAATAGCATGACCTCATAACTGCCTTTTGGATGTATACTGCTGAGAGTTTGCCAGCTGCCACCTCTGCAATTCAGTTTCCTCACACAAGATTCTTCAAAGCATATAAACTTACGCAAACTGCAAATAATTAACCTAAACCATTCGTCACTTTTCAGCTCAGGTGTCTGGTTCTCATGTCCATCAGAGAGAGCAACGGCTGCCAAACAGCCAACAATTTTCTCAGTGAAGGCCAAATAATGGGGACAGTTATTAACCCAGGTCACAACGCATGAGAGGAGTGTTAATACATATCTGTATCCAGCCCAAAATGCATGGTGAGAAGTTGACCTGACCTGAGAGCTTTGCTGCTCCTTATAAAAGTGATGTGGACATTCTACTGGTAAGGAACTTTCTGCAGTATGCTCCATGTGAGATCAACTAAGAATCCAAATTTCTCACTTTGACCATGATTTAATCAAAGTATGACTCACATCAGAGGAGGTTAGCAGTCCTAGGAAAATCAGTGCAGTTCTGTGTTTATTAAATTAACAGACACGCTTTTTCCTGTGTTCTTTCTGTGCTGCCCTAAATCAGGGGAAGAACACTAAAGGATTCTATTTTGAAGATGAGACCTGTAATATTCTCTAGCATTCAGATGTCTTTAGCAGATTAGACCTGAGAGTACTAGACCAAGAAGAGAGAGCATCAGATTTACTTCCAGAGAAAATTCCATTGTCTTCTGTATTTTTTTTCTAAATTTTATATAATTTAAATTTAGTTTATATTTGCCACTACATATTTTATTTCATACATTGATTTGCTACTATAATTTCCATTATAAACAGTAGAACAGGCCAGTTTACTTCTGAGCAGAGGAACAAACAATAGGATTGTAGCAGAAGATACAGGGTCATGTTTTGTCTGATTTAAGATCACCTGCAGTACATGTGTATATAGTAATTTATGTCAAACATTTTTGCTGACAGATCTTGAAAAGCTTTAAGAAATTTTTGCACCAATGGTCAGGGTATTTTTTCACATAGCCACCAACTTGATTGCTGGTTGTAAACCAGCCATCTATGTTCCTTGTATAGTCACTGGAGAGAGACAAAAACCTCCAGTGGACAAACTAATCCACCTAATTCATACACCCAACATAGTGTGGGAGGAATCAGGTATTTATTGTTGCTGATTGTTGTTGGTTTTCATGCAGCTAAAGTAAGGCAAGATGAATCACTCTCTAATGGTATCAGAAAATAAAAACACATTGGCAGAGGGGACAGAAAATAGACGTCTGTTTTCTTCTAAGGTATCTCAATGTCATATTGACCTTCTGGGTATTGATGCAGATACTGTAACAATAACTAGATGACTACAACATAAGTCAAATATCCTGTTGTCTGTTCTCAGGAATTTTAAGAGTTTGTGGTTGGATTGGGTAGCTGAAATACAGCTTGTAGCTGTGCCAAGGGAAACAGGAGTGTCAACCAGACCCTTGTAAAAGAAGAACACACAGTTCTGGGTGCTCATATTATGCCTCCTGTGTGTGCAGGGTGTCTGTCTCTGGGAGAGGACATGCTGCATCTGAGGAGCAAGGGAAAGCAAGCACAGATTCTCTTTAAATGCTCTCAACATTGCCATCTCCACAGTGTACCTTAGTTTGCTGAGTACATAATTACAACAGAAATTAGCTTTTAGTGATGACATAGTTGTTTTAATCTCTGTTCATGTGAAAATGTTGTTATCAAAGCACTTCACAATAAATCCTTCTGCTACGCTTCAGCACTGACTGCTTTATGCATCCTGCCTATTTCCACCGGACTGGAAAATAACTAAAATATCCCATTTGGGTTTTGCTTATACTGACAATATTTTGGTTTACATTAGGAGAGATGTTTGCCTTTCATTTTTGGTGATAATCACTTAAAGAGATTAGAGCTGCAGTCAATCCCTTGGACTTGTTTATGCTGGCATGATGAGTTTGGTTTTCAAATTTGGTTTGTTCTATAACACATTTGTACCTCCAATACCATCAGTTTCAGAAACATTTGCATTCCTTATGGCAACTTCAACTATCTAGCAGATACCCTATAGAAGGAATTTTAGTCATGAGTAAAGCCAAAACCAAGTTGCCAGTGGGACAGTTGTCTGATTTGCCTTAAACTTCTTAACTACGAAACCGTTATTCAGAAGGCAGTAACTGCTTGTCTTTGCATTCATCTAGACACCATAACATCAGACCTCTGAGTCAAAGCTAGTCTTTATAGCTTTTAGAAAGAAACTAGTAACTTTGTACGGTGATTCATGTGACCTATCTTGAAGAAAATTAGTTACCCACTGCAGGGGGTGCCATTTCTTTCCATTGTAATAAAGAAATACTGGGGTGACAGAACAGCCTTGGATGTCAGTGTTTTGGATTCTTAGATTAGCAAATGTAGATCTCACCTTAATTTTTGAAATGTTTTCGATCAAAGTACTTAATTGTGCCACATAATTATTAATAAAGATTCCTAATTCTATTATGAGGAATATGTTATACTAATTTTTTAAAACTAACTAAGAACCTATTGCCTACATCACAGAGATCACATTGGTGTTGCAAATTGGTAGCATAGGTAGGTATTTGTGCTATGTCCTGGGCTATAACTACTCCTGTATTTTCTTGTAAAAGGCATTAGGTTTAGTACAGAGCAATTGTAAAATAATATTTTGGTCTGGCTACTTAGATAAAAATATTCTATTCATGATTGTTTAACTTAGTGATATTAATTTCAAGCATATTTGTTTATGCACTGAGGCCAGTTGTACCAAATACTGACATGATTTGAGATGATTACATTTATTGCTGTGGTGTCTTTACACAGAACTAAACTTTCTAAACTTTCACATAACTATTTTTTTAATTAATTTTTTTTTTTTTTTAGAATTTGCTTCTTTCCACAATGCTTTAAACAAGCACAGTGAGCAAGGGTTTGAATCCTGAATCTCCTTTCTTTTGTGTCTGAGCACCAGGGGGGGAAGCAGGGGATGCTCAGTGGGCTGAGTTGCATTTCAGTGGTTGGGCACTACTACAGCCTCAGATCTGCACTGACTTACTGAAGTAAATGACAGAACACACTGGATTTTGTAGGGATGAGTTAGGATAAAAGAAGGATTTCTCTCTCATCCCCTGAGTGCTTCCTCTTAACTCATTTCCTAGAAACTACCCTCATTTTGCTACTGCGTTGGCTGTCTTTAGGCCAGGTAGAAGGTTTCTTCCATTTGAAGAATTCCACTGGGTTAATCACGGACAGGATCTAGCTTTTTAGATCTTTATAATTCAAAAAATATATAAAATAGGATCTGGATGTATGCCTTCAATCCATTCTGTCATTTTATTTTGTTAAAAGGAACATTACTCTCTTAAGAGTCTGTTTCCTTGCTTAGCAGCTTCAGTGAAACACTTCACTGTTTTACCAGTGTCTCCCTGATGTGCTTTTGTGCATTCACCCTTGTCCCTTATTAAGACTGTATTTCAGCCTTGAACACCACCAGGGATGGAACGTTCACAGCTTCCTTGAGCAACCCATTCCAGTGCCTCACCACCATCACAGTAAAGAACTTCTTCCTTATATCCAATCTAAACTTCCCCTGTTTAAGTTTTAACCCATTACCCTTTGTCCTA
>WYDI02030762.1:0-51864 GCA_009867235.2 Psittacus erithacus
CCAGGATGTAACGGGCAGTTACCCGGAAGGGCTGGAGATTCTTCTGGGGTGGGGCTGGGTATCGGTCGGTGGTGAGCCGTTGTATTCTCTTCCCTTGTTATTTCCTTTACCATTATTCTTATTGGTGGCAGCAGCAGCGATTTGTGTTATACCTTAGTTACTGGACTGTTCTTATCTCAACCTGTAGGAGTTGTATTCTTTCGATTCTCCTCCCCATCCCTTCGGGAGCTTTTTGACGCCCTGTCAAGGTTTAAGCTCTGCCACACAGCCCACTGTCTTGCTCCCCCCCTTCCTCCCTCAGCTCCCAGAGGGATGGGGAGGAGAATAAACAAGAATACAATTCCCACAGGTTGAGATAAGAACAGTCCGGTAACTAAGGTATAACACAAATCACTGCTGCTACCACCAATAATAAAGATAAAGGAAATAACAAGAGAACAGAATACAACGGCTCACCACCGACCGATACCCAGCCCCACCCCGGCAGAATCTCCAGCCCTTCCGGGTAACTGCCCATTACATCCTGGGCATAATGTGCTGTGGTATGGAATACCTCTTTGGCTAGTTTGGGTCAGGTGTCCTGTCTCTGCTTCCTCCCGGCCTCCCCTCCTCCCTGGCAGAGCATGAGGCTCAGAAAGTCCTTGGTCAGTCTAAACATTCAAAGCAGTAGCTAAAAACATCGGTGTTATCACCGCTGTTCCCAGACCAAAAGTCAAAAACACAGCCCGGCACCAGCTACTAAGAAGGAGAAAAATGACTGCTACTGCTGAACCCAGGACAATAGCCTACTACTTCAACTTGAGAGGGTTAGTTTTCTCCTATTACTACTGCATTCTTGTAGCATAAAGCAAAAACCCCGCATTCAGGCTTCATCAAGATGATTTTTGGGAGGAAACACTTTGAAAGAATCCTGGGAATGAAGAGGGGTCTCTCTCTTCACACACACAACTTTCTGCTCTAACAAAGAAGCCAGGTCACAGCCTGCATGTCCTGGCAAAGAAGTATTCTTTTTTTTTTCCTCTCCACTATAACTGGATTACTGTCCCTGTTCCCCTACAAGGTCTGCTACAGCTCCTTGGAAAAACTGCAGCTCAGCTAAAAGGCACAACACATGCAAGCTGCAGTCTGCGCAGCACTAAAACATTTTCCAAAGAATCCCTTGCGCTAAATGGAAAGGACTCGCCCTTTTTCTTCAGTTTTACATCGCAGGCCAAAGAAAACGCATTCAAACCCCTCCCAACCAAGCAACCCAGGTGAAAAAGACATTTATTTCAGTTGGCAGCATAACTACTTGAGAAATCCTGTTAATGGCATTAAACAGGAATGCAGTTAATGTGCACAGAGTAGCTGTGCGCTAGTGCCATATCAGCTTGCCATGGGTAAATACTACTGGAACAATAGAGTTTACCCAAGACCAGCTGACATAGTGTTGAAATGTGTTTCCCCACTGTTCATACTGAACATAAAAGCTGTGCTTAGCAGCCTGGCAGCTAGCAGGGCTCTTCAAGGTTGCAGAACCTTTTTCTAGCAAACATAAGCCACCTAGGTTGCTTTCAAGTCTCACAGAGCTAAATAAACATATACTTCTGTTACACTGAGAAATGGCAACAGCAATAACGAGGTGAAAGGCAGTTTTAACGTTTCATTTAGAAGACAAAAAGCCATTGTTCTCCTGTGCCTAGAAGCTGGTAATTATTTTGATTTGTTTGGCTTAGAAGTGTCTGACAGCATCAAGTATCAGATAATATTTCCTTCTGTGTACTCCACAGTGGCAGATATATTTTGCAGGAAGAACTTCAGATGTTTGTTATAAAAGTTTGTGAGTAGAAAGAAGACACATAGTAATTAACAACTATGAGCTCAGCACTTCAGGAGGGCAGCCAGACAAGTCTTTAAAGCATCCAGAACTCAAAGTCATAAGAAGCACATTTTAAAACAGCGTTTTTTCTGCAGCATGAATCTGTCCACCAGCAAGTGACAATGTGACAAAATAACGAGCCCCTTTTGATAGTTCAGAGTGATCTGGAAAACCCTGTAATACTTTCTCTAAAGTAAGCAAGCACACCTATAAGTCTTCAAGACAGTACTGCAATTACACATTTGACCAAGCAAGCAAGTTCGAGCTCCCGGAGAGGCAGCAGCAGCATTGGAAAAGTTCAGCCTTGTTCAATGCACAGGATGCTTCCCCAACAACCTGCTCACATTTTCAGGCTGACCACAGCCACCAGATGTCATCAGCAATTAAAGCCCTTCCTCAGCAGGGTTATCATCCAACTCTATCCCAAGTTCCACCAGGAAATGCACCATGCTGAAAACCATGAAGATAGACTGGAAAAATGTAAGCGAATGCTATTTAGATCTTCAGAAAGTCCTCCCTTTTCTCCCAAGTCAGGAATTCATCCCTATCACACAAAAAGCCTCCTTGTATTCAGACCCACAGAACAGATGGATAATTTACATCAGGAAAACATCCCGCCAGCTGGCACACCAACTACAAGCACTGAATTGTGAGCAGATGCCTGCATGAGATAAGCCCAGACGACATTCGCCTTCTTCGATATAGGTCCATTTGCATTACATGCATGCAGGAGGAAACCACACTACTGCACTCTCTGCAATCCCTCAGTGCATCCTACCAGCAGTGAGTTTCAAAGTACAACTGCTGAGTTTTGCTGCCCAGGAGGAAAAAAAAAAATAAATAAAATAAAATCCACCTGAGAAGACTGTATTGCGCAAAGCTCCAAGCTTCCACAGATTTGTTTTCAGCAAACTTCAGTGGACAGTAATTAAATGGTTAAACTTTGCTCTGTTTCTCTTTTAATTTGCTCCTCTTTCAAGGCAGCTTTTTTCACTCAGATACTTGCTAACAACCTATTTCTAAATAAAGGTTAAAAGAACTGACAACAAACTGCTAAAAAAATACAACCTATTTACTATTTTTTTTATTTAATTTCATTTCCATTTTGCGGTGACAGGACAGAGAGCAAGCAACCACCACTGGCATTTCATTTTGCTCTCATCTGACCTACTTTTCCATCATTCCCAGAAGAAAGGCCAGTTTTCCCAATTTACTAGACTGGAAATTGCTCCATGCCATTCATTCATCTTGTCCTTACTTCTACCTCAACTCTGCCCCTCCATGAACAATCCCTACCACCCAATGCAATGCTACAAGCAGACAGGCTGACTGACGCTTCAAGATGCTCATCTGCTCCTCTCTGACAAATAGCTACTGGCCAGAGCAGGAGGCAGCATCTCCCACTCTTACATTATCACCACATGCAAAGTGTAGCACAGGCACTGGAACCTTGCATAAGCAGCAAATTGCAAGGGACAGAAACATTGGTCTCAGTAGACAGAGGCCAGAAAGTTCACATGATCTTGTTCAAGACTGCTCACTACTTCTTGAGTCAAACAACCACTCCAAGTTCTCAGCTACTGTAGTATTGTGTTTCAGCCTCTCATGCTAGAAATCCTCCTGGAGGCTTCCCTCCTGGAACACAGGGGCTGCAGATAGGAGGGAAATATTTAAAAAGAATGAATATCCCATCCCAAGGAATGGGCCAGGATTTTCCAGCATGCAGATGGGCAACAAGAGCAGGATAGTGTTTATAAGGAAGGGAGGAACATGAGAAACATCCCAAGCAACTTGCCTTATTGGAATAAGAAAAAATTTATTATACAACAACAACCCAACACCTGCAAGACACATAAGCAGTAAGTTATGTCGCTTGGATCATATGTGCATGAAAAAGCCAAACTTATGACTGAAAGCAAAAAATTATTGTAATTTTAGAGCAAGTGCCCTTTAAAACTACACCCTAGCTCATCTGGGAAAATTTGTGGAGGAGGAGGATGAAAGAACTAGTATTGCACAAGCAAATGAAATATCCAGCATCTGAACAAAAATTAAGGATTTCCATTTTCTGACTACCTCCACTGGGGAAACAACACAGGAGCACAGATGACAGCTTTTAAATGCTGACTGATGGATCCTATAGGAACACAAACTTTGGTTTATTTTCTTGTCCTTACCTAAAAAGCCTGGAGATTTAGGCACCTATGTCATGAACAAGAAACATCTAAAGGATTTGAACACAATCTCATCATAAACCATGCTCCACCAAACTAAAGATTTTGGCATGCAGACCTCCACCACAGGTAGCCACCAGAATTTTAAGAAAGACCACCAGAGATATAAACACAGGTTGCTTTTTCTGAGAGCCTCTACTAAGACAGGGACAGAGGAAGGAAACGGGTTTGGGACACTGGGGGAATGAGTGCAGTCTTGAGCATGCTGGAATGAAGGCAAACTCCCACCACCCCATTAGATCATACATTCTTCCAGCGCTCCTGAACAAAGACACCATTGACTTATGTGTGTGGGCGGCTCCGGACAGCAAAAGGCTGCCCAGTAAATTATTACATGATAATCCAACATTGATAAGTCATCGAGGCTGCTTGTTCTAGTCATGTTTCCAAAGGGGGAGAGGAAGGGAAAATAATTTCCCCTTGCACAGGCTGAGGGCAGCCTTGTAAGAAACACATTTTTATATTTGATTGCTCCTAAGTCACTGTAAAAGTCAGAAAACGTTGCCCAATAATTCAGTACAGCTTGCTGCCTTATTTGTACTGCTTTGATGCAAAGATATTAAGTCCGTTTCTCAAAACAGCCAGCTGTGTTTATTCACAAGGGACTGGAAAGATCCAGTGTACAACACAAAAGTCCTATCTGCACAGGAAGCCTCAAAGTCCTTTTTCAGCACAAATGATAAAAGCTCATTTTAAAAAGGCACTTTATATTTGGCAAGCGCAGCCAGATCACAGATGATCAAGGGCTCCACAGGCCATTTTGGAGAGGGCTCCATTTCATTCACATATCTGGACTGCAAGGCTACCTCCTGCCACCAGTGTCAGCACCAAGAAAAAGCTGGATCTGGGTTACAGTGGGTTGGGATCCTTGGAAAGTTCACCTGCTTGTATCAAACATTCAGGAGCTGCTCATGACCTGTACACAACAGGTATGGATGAAACCAAGTCACTCCCCCAACTAGGGCAGCACAGAGAAGAAGGGGTTTACTCTTTACTCTTCAAAAATGGGAGTTTCAGCCAAGAAGAAAAAAAAAAAAAAAAATCCAAAAAGAGTTCACTTATTCAGATAAACACACCCCTCCCCTCCAAAAAAAAAAGTCTTCTGCCCTTTATTCTCAGCAGAAGAATGCACAGCAATTACCAAGAAATCATCATTACATAACCAGCAATCCATAATGACACCACTGAGTGCCTAAGCAACAACTCTTTAAAAGTGACAATTTCCACGTATTCCAGGTTACTGTAGGACCTTGGTGCCCCAGCAAGATTGCATTTTCCCCAAGAGTTCTCCTCATGATGGAGATACAGCTATCATCCAGCAAAAACTGAAGCAAGCAAGCAACAACCACAGGAGCTTCCAGAAAATCAAAGTTGAAGGCAACAGCAGGCAAGAGGAGATCCATTGGAAAGCTTTGAACTGAATTGTACAACGCAGCATTTCTCATCCTTGCCAACATGGCAAGATATCTCTCAAGAACATCTCTTGTGTGAGACCAGATCCTCAAAAGAATCACAAAGCAACACATCTTACCCACTTTCAAGTCATTCTCACAGCATCCAACTTAAAAATGACAAAGCAAAGAGCGAATCACAGCTGGATAACTTCCTTTCAGATATTTTAATTTGACAGTAGGAGGTGTAGAAGATGCTGAACATTCCTGATGCTCAGCTCCAACACTGTCTTTTCAGAGGTGGAGATGTGAGGATAAAAGAATGACTGGAAAAAAGAAAATACTGAGAATTACTTTCAAACTCCAAGAGTTTAAACAGCCAAACAAAAATAAAGTTGCAGCTTCTTTAAATATGATTACTTGGCCAACTGAGAGACACGTGACTTCTTGTAAAAGGAAAATAAGTTGATTGGATTGTAGAGCAGTAACTTGCAAACAAATTTAATATCAGAATCTGGTGAGAATTACAAAACCATTTATTTAAAGGACAAATAAGTTTTACTAACCTGTGACCAAAATAAAAAAAAAAAAAAAAAAAAGAAAGAAATAAAATAAAAAGCATTTTGCAAATGGGATAGTTCGTGCAGGAATGTTAACAGGTTTTCCTGAGGTTTGTTTTCCCTCTGCATACCCTCCCAGAAGCCTCACCCTCCAGCAGCTCATTGCCTTTCCCTTGCTTAGCATGTACACTTTCAACTGTAACACCTAAAATCAAAGCATATGCAATGCTTCAGTTTAAAAAGTTCAGCAATCCCAAGTTACCAAAAAAGTCAAAAACATCCCAGCCAAAGGCAGCATGAAAGTTATTTTGGATGGTGTCAGTGTGTGCACATGAGATGCCAGAAACCCCTCGCTCCAGCCCCAGCACTCCTGGAAGGGTGGCACACCAGCTATCACTGGAGCACTGTCTCTCGACTCAGTTTGATGGCTCCATCACTCTCGATACTCAGCTACTAGTTTCTATTACATAATATTCTCAAAATATTTCCCCTGCCTGCTAAAAGACAGCTTTCCCCACTCACTCACCCCCCTCCTCCTCCATATATGCTTACAGCCCACAACAGCTCTAAAGCCTGGCTTCCTTCCTATCTGAGTTAGATATCAAACACACAGAGCTCTCATTGTTGAGCTTAATTAGGAACAAATTAAGTGATACAACTATACATGAGTGTTCTGAGCAGCAGCATGTTCAGCAGCTCTGGGAGCAAGACAACCTTCCAGGCTAGCTCCCACACTGCTGGCTGCACAGCCACAGAGAGGCCAGAAATGTTCCTTACATGAAACACCAAATTCTCTGGAATTTTGATGGTGTAATCTCCCTCCTGACCCCTGCTCTTCCACCTCCCACTCAGCCACAGATTTTTTTCAGACACAGGCCATAATTAATATTGCAGCTATTTGGAAAGAATACTGTTGCTATTAGCATCCAGAACTTAGCCCTGATGCAGACAGGACAGCTTTCTGTTCTTGAGTATTTAAGGACATTTGCATACTTCAATAAACATTTTAAAAAAACTACCTTTTACCACATTTAAATTGAGCTGTTTAATGTTCCACAGAGTGTGCATGCCTCCTGCTTCCCCATCTCCCACTGAGAAACCTCCTTCCTCCTAACAGACTCCTGCTATGGATTAAGTAGCAGTTTACATGCCTTCATGCTATCTTTTAATGCATTTTCAGTCAATTACAGGCTTATACACAAGCTACCATTATTTATGAAACACAAATTACAGCAATATCCATACGGACCATTTTCAACCACCCACACAACAGTTTTACTTTCTCAGCCTATTAAGCTGGGGAAGGAATTGGAATAAACAGACTTGACAAAACCATTGCTGGAGTGAGGCCATTTCCAAAACAAAGCTTGCCACTGAGTTATGTTTCAAATATGTTTTGGAAAGTCATAAGCAAAGCTCTTCCAAATTTTTCTTGAAGCAGAAAGGGAACTGCACTCAAGTTCCCAACTCACAATAGCCAGCATGTGCTTTCAACTCTGCCTCTGGAGAATAAGCTGCACAAACTGCACATACTCATGGAAGCTACAAAGGCATATTAAACACAGAATTGTGCAAGTTCATATTCATCCACACGTCCTGTCTGGAGACACATGAAGGACAAGGAACTGCTAAATGCAGTGGCTGTTCTAATAAAAGAGTTTAGCAGAAAATCACACGTATTCAAGAAGGTATCATGGCTTTGCATGCCCTGTCTTCCCCAGAAGTGACTCTGTCACATTGTTTTGGAACACCATGAACGAACAAAAGGAACTCTGCTAACCCTTCAAAGATGATGCTAACTCCAGACTTCTCAATACTTCCAGCTGCAAAAACTGAACCCCTTGGTTTAATTCATGGACTAGAACGAAGCTAAACAGGCTTTGTATCAGGCTTCAAAACACCTCAATGTATACACACCAAACCTAGATTTGGAGAGTTGTCTGTAGATCAAAACTCCTTCCCATCCAGGCTAAAGGCTGCCCAACCAAGAACAGAGAAAACACTGAAAAGGCAAAGAAACAGATGCGTGCACAGTCTTTCCTTACCATTTTGTTTTAGAGGGAGATTCCAGACAGACAGACAGAATTACTTTGCCGCTCCTCTATAAAGGAATGATTTAAAAGAAGTTACTGATGTAGTCATTCAGGTGGGACTGAACACCAACCTGGGATACTGCTGAGAGAGTGTAATATCAAACAAGTTTCCTACAAAGCATGTTTTCCTACAACAGCCCCAGCAGAAACAAACAAAAAATACATTAATGTGTTTAAAAGACCCTCCACAGGCTTCTAATTTGTTCAGTTTATCTGCCGGTCTTGAAACACAGGCCATACAGCATGGTATAAAGCTCAGTGTTAGTGGCTGGTTCCCAGTGGCAGGAATACAACTGAACCCTAGTAATTCCAGATGTGCAACTAATTCACCTTGTTAGCAGTAGAGCATTGAGGCAGCTGCGCTGTGAAGAATAGACGGAGTATGGAGAAAGCTACACAAAGAAATAGGTTTTATTCCCAGACAGTCAGAGGTCACAGTGCTCAACTCAAACCTGCATTTAAGAAAGCAAAAAAAAAAAAAAAGTGGATTAGGAACAGCTGCAGCAACACACAGAGAATAAAATCCAGACAAGGCAATAGAAAACCCACTCGCTCCACAAAAAGTAGATTCATCAGCTCCTGGAATGGTGAAGAGGACGCCGCCGGGGAGGTCACCATGGAAGAGGACCCCTGCAAGCAGCTTTCCATCAAGCGTCAAAGAACTATCTTGCATATTAGAAGATAAACCTCCTGTTCACAAGTACCATGATGAGAGGAACATGCTACAATGTGTTAGATCACACCACATCCTCCCAGACGCACACAGGTTATTTAGCAGCATAAGAAAAGCTCAAGATTTCCTTAGGTAATAGCACTGCCTAAAAGAATGTTATTACACAGAAAATTGGTTTAACCATTTGCACTGAATGCCAAATTACGGTATTTTCTTCAGGCACACTGCACTACCGTGAAGCCTAAAGGAACTCTATCAGAAGGTATGTTTCCTCAGGAGAAAGACTATTAAAAATTCATCTTCTGATTAGTGCTAAGGCAGGGATGTTCTTTCAAAACTGTTGAATTCCTAGTTTATGAAAGAGCTTTTTTTGGAGTTAGAAGATTACTCTCATAACTCAATTAGTAACTTAAGCTACCACACATTAAAACTTCAAGTAATTTGTTGACCATCAGTGGCAGAACATGAAGCAAAGGTCAAGATATTTCTTCCTCCCTCTGCTTTCAGGGTCCTCAGTATGTAGACTGACTTTTTACACTATTTTTGGGTGGAAAACAGAAGAAACATAATTTAACCCATCTGTAAAGCTGTTGCCTTTGATAAGTGAAGTCTCAAAAAATACAGCACTCTCAAAAGCCTTTGTTTTCACTAAATCCTTATATTTAGTGATAGGTCAAGCCCAAAGCAAACTACCTGTGGTTCTTCAATTTACAAACACCCTAAGAGAGATGAAAAGCATCACATTCTTCAGTCTATGACTGAGTTACAGCAGTAAGGGCTTGGCTTCTCCAAAAGCTCAGACTTTCAAGACTCCGCAGTATTCCCATGTCTCTGTCACATAGATAAGTACCGCATTCAGAGGTCAAGGGAAGCTATCACAACACAACCCCAAATGCTAATCTTCACAGATACAGAATCATAGAATGGTTTGGACTGGAAGGGACTTTAAAGCTCATCTAGTTCCAAACCACCTAGCTATGGGCAGGGACACCTTCCACTTGACCAGGTTGCTCAAAGCCTGTTACCAAGACATCAAGGTGCCTGCAAAAGAATATGGATGAAGCACAGACAGCTCAAGGAAAACCAAAGCCACTTTGGAAAACAGAAGCATTTCAGAAACTCGCAAAGCCTAGCTAAGATTTCATTTTCCACAAGAGGTATGCAGCGCACCTTCATCAAAATACTATAAAGCCCTTGAACCCTGCTCCACCTCATCCAGGAGAACATACTCCTTACTTCTGCCCTCTTAAAAACTCCTTCCTAAACAAGGATCCAGCTAAAGCAATCAACAGCAGCACACACCAGCCATAGTAGACAGCAACTACCTTTCTGACACAATGCACATAATGCTGGGTCTTTACTTCAAAGACATGAAATTTAGGGACCATTTTACCAAAGTAGAATTCAGTAGTCACACAAGCTTCTGAAAGGAGAAAAGTTAAACCCAGGACCTGTCCATGTTAAGGAAATGCTGCAAATGCATTGGAGCAGTGGGGAACAGATCTTAATTCATCAGAAACACATGCAACACCAACACTGCCTTCTACCTTCAAACCCATACAAGTTTTTCATTTTAGAACTTCACATTAACTTAAAAGTGGTTTTAGTTTGAAATAAGAGTTGCTAGAGATTAAAAACTTACCAAGAACTTGATCACTGGTCTTAAAACACAAGGCATTTTGTTACCACAGACCAGCAGATGAACAAAAAACAAGCAGAAGGACAACTAACAGCTGTCAAGATCTGCTAGGGTAAAACAAGACATCTGAAGCCACTTCACGCAGAATAACATACAATTCCTGGTATCACTAAAGTGGGACAGAAAGAGCCCTGTGAGCATACAGGGCTTCCTATACCTGAACCTCTTGATTGCGTTTTTGAAGGCAAATCTTGCATCTTCTCAACTCTATGACAGGGATATCTTCAGAGTCACATCTGACTGCACAAGCCAAACTGAGATACGAAGGTGTATGCTTGAATCCCGGTTCCCTCTCTGGTTGATCTTTCCCATAACACTAACAAGAACTGTCATTATTGTGGAGAGTTTCTTCCTTCTACCCATCCAAGCAGAAGAGTGAAGGGTTCAGAAACTATGTGGGACATGACAGGGCACAGACCAAGTTCTCAGGCAAGTCTTACCTCCATAGGGGAACACATTCCATCAAGAGAAACACAACTACCTCTTGTTTGCAAAGAGTAAACTAACAGCCATGCCTTCCTGACTCATTGCAAAAAATTTCATGAGCCTCTCATTACACCTTCCAGAAAAAAAACTTCAACACACAAAGTTAACGGAGCAATATCAGATATAACAGCCTCCCTCTGGGTGAGCAGATGGACCATGACAACTTTCTGGAGTGTTTCACACCAAGGACTTGGACGGCAGTTTTAGTAAATGGTTTCATTACCAGTTTCTGCTCCCAAAGAACACCACTTGAAGTGCTTCAAACAAATGGACAAATTGCACACACACTCAGGCTTCCTTTCACCAAGATCTGATGACCCTCCATTTTGCTGTAGATTATTTGCATTACTATAAAAATTTTTATTTATCTGAAAAAGACAAATTTTTATAAAATAGATATTCCATTTCCTTTAAGTCAAGAAAAAAAGTAATTTGAAGCTTATTCACCATTTCCACTACCGGCATGCTAACTCAGGTACTTGCTGAATTTTCTTGAGACAAGAGGAAAAAAAAAAAAAAAAGAAAAAAAAATGGTCAAGTACACACAGTGTTGTTTAATTTCAGGTCTCCGTGTATAAGCAGATGCAAAGAAAAGAGCTGCTATTCAAAAAAGCTAACAGCTTTTATTAGATACACTAGATTTCACTCAAATGATGAGAGCTTTCAATCAATACCAACAATAAAGTAATCACTTCCAGATCATGCTGGGATACTCCAAGTAGTTATTTGACCTTTTTATGTTTATCACTTTTTGCAAAGCTAAAGATAACAGCAAAAAGCTAATTTTCAATTAAAACCAGCAATATACATATCATTTAACAAGTATATAAAGAAATCCAGATCTGCACTGCTGATTTCTGAAACACAGTGATGATGGTGAGGAAGAAATACAATCCTGGACAGAAAGCTGACACTGTTGACAACTTAGGGCACAGGTTTTTCCTGGAATACCTGATTTTGCTGAGGATAAGGAAGCAGTTTTTTTTCCTTATATTTCAAAGTGCTATATTACTCTGAAAAGTACTGCTAGAGTAAACAGAGATTACTTTGGATAAGACCTGGCAAAAAACCTTCAGGGAGTTTAAGGATGCATTCATTCCTAGCCTCCTACCTCCCACTTCAGCTACAAGAGAGCTATTTCCTTCCTCCTTCCAGTCTTCCTTCATCTAGACTCCCCTAAGCACTGAAGGTAAGTAAATATGGGAGGGACAGAAGACGTGGGACAGGAACACAACACCAAACCCTAAGGAAAAAAAAACAAACCAACCAACCAAACAAACAAAAAAATCCATAACAAATTTTGAAGAGAGTGCATTTAAAAAATTTGTAACAGAAGTATTTTTGATCCATGCAAAAATCACTACTAAAGAAACAGCCACTATGTTGACCACAAAGTGCTTCATTTTCTCAAGTATTACTGAGTTGATCACCTAACCAGGTCAGTTACTTTTTATCCTGATTCATGTTACAGAAAGACAGGGCAGTTGGACAGATTGGATTTTTAAGGGCATTTCAAACTCCAAGGAACATTAAGTACACAAATTATTCACAGTTTCATTAACCAAGTGACCAGATAGTAATGGCCTTCAAATTTAAACCACATTGCCTAACATGAGCATATCCTCCCCCAGACTTGTTGGTTGAACAGTAATCTATTTTCCCCCAGCTCATTCTCCCACAGCTCATGGGAAAACAAAGCCAGGCTGTTCCCAGACTTTCTATGGACATACCAATAAACTCTGGAAATAAGATGAGCTTCAGTGGGTAAAGCTGCGAGCACGAAGACGCAGAAGAAAAATCACTGTGCTGTCCAGCTGCAGTCATATTACCTTGCAATTCAGAAATTTTATTTTTATCAGTTCTTCTCAAGATTCAGCTCCTTCCCTCCAAATACAGAGCTCCCAGATATTCCAAGGTCCCTCTGACACAAACATCTTTACAGCTGAAAAAAGGTGGATTTACACATTTACACATGCATTTGCTAAACAAAGTTTCCCTAAGTAGAATCATAGAATCAACTAAGTTGGAAAAGACCTTTAAGATCATTGAGCCCAACTGTTACTTCAGGACTGTCAAGTTCACCACTAAAGCATGTCAGTAAGGACAAACTGATCTTCCCTCATGGCTGCCCTTCATAATCTTCAGTCACAGACACACCTCATCTGCTCCCTCATAGTGGCCCACACTATATAGCTGCCACCCCTACCCCACATGGCCACCCCTCATGGCCCATGGCCTCCCCTGCTCTCACCTCACAATCTCACCTCCTCATAACTGCCCCACCTCTCCCCTTATGATCTAGCCTCATGGCTGCCCCTACTCTCCCCTCACCCTTCATGGCTGGTCCTCCCATCACCTCGTGACTGCCCCACCTCTCCTCTCAGGATCTTCCCCCATTTCCACCCCTCCTCGCACCTCACGATCTCTCTTCACCTCTCATGCTGTCCCTCCTGCCCCCTCAGATCCCTCCTAACCCATCATGGCCCCCCTTTCTCCCCTCCCCCCAACCAACCAAATATTTCTATCTCTCTAGTAAACAAGCATGAATCTGTGTCAAATGTATTGTACAGGATAGCCTCCACACAGTGTTTAAATGAGCACAAAAAAACAAACCAGTAAGACCTGGTTATGAGAATTTCAAGCTTGTATTCAAGGCCTGGGTGGATGCTCAGCACCAGCACACATAAAGCTTACAGCTCTCCCTTTTCCCACACTGCTTTTAAACACCTTTAAAAGCAACTAATTCACCCAGTTCCTACTTCTGAGTCTAACAATGAAATGCTTCAACAGCTTCCTGGATAATCTCTCAATCCAAATACCCACCACACTAACCACAAATCTTAAAAGTACTCAAACAAAAACCATCATTTAGGGGAAACAAAAATACCTTCAAACCTATGTAAAAGAAAATAATAGGGAAAGCTTGGTAACAAACTTGTAGACAAAGAGTTGGCTTAAGCCTTGTTCTAATCTATTTCTTTGTCTAAATAGGGTAGGGGGTAGGTAGGGCGACTGTGAAACATCTCCCTGCTAAAAATCAAGGTATTAAAAGACTTTTTTTAAGGATTCCCTCTTTTTTTAGTGATGCTGTGCATGTGTCATCTTCAGCAGCATGGATACTACTTCCAGCTTCAATTCCAACTCAAAATTAAACTCCAGCTTTGTTTTCCAAAACAAGACATCAGCACTCTCTTTACAACATGTTTTTTTTAAGACTTCTTTCCTCCCCTAAGCTGAATAACTATGAACATACTCAGGAGCAGCATTATTCCCAGTAACTGCCCAAATATTCAAAGAAGAGAGAAAAGCATTAATACTCGCACTACATCTGAAGTCCTCTGGCACTACTGCAGACTGGAGGAAAGGTGATCATCACACAGTGGTACCTGCACAGCTTTGGGGATGCTGGGTTAGGGTTTTCTTGTTACACGTGTTTATCATTATGAAAACTAAGATGAACCACCACCACTGCTCAAGACAATCACTATTCTCATTCTCCCTCTCCCAAAAGAAAAGCATTAAGAAATGAGGAAGAAATGAATAAAATTCAGATCTACAGTGTAGTCTAAAGGCAGAAGCAAAACGTCCTGCATGCAGCTGAGCATGCAAGCCTGGGGAAGGGGTGTGCTCTGCAGCAAGGCCTGCCAGATACACCACATCTGCTCTCTTTCAATTGCTCAGCATTGGACAGCCCAGTTGAGCACAAACTGTACTAATATTTTTGTTTCTCCTCCTGTTTACCCTTTAAAACTTGCAGCTGCAGCAGGAAGCCTCTCATCCTCCTCACAGAAGCCCCACCAGGCCACAAGTTGCAGAACATCATGCAGAGCAAATCCAGTTCCTCCACTCCCTTGTGTTGCACAGCCACACAAGAATTGCTCCAAATCGATGGCTGACCCCACCCCACCAAGCTGCAAGGTCCAAAGCTTCCCACAGAACGGTCCAGGACTCATTCTGGCAGCAGGGGACCACATTTCACAGAGCAACCATAAAGTGCCATCAGTGGCAGATACCTGTGCTTCAGAAAAGTCTGTCTGGAGATTACATGGAACACATGTCATCATGAAGGACATGCCCCATCCCTCTCCTGCCACAGAGAAGCACCTATTGCTTCTCTCTGCATCTTGCTTCAGTTTGCAGGTCTTTCCAAACAGGCAGGGTGCTGCAGCTGCTTCAGGCTGTGGAGCAGGGACAAGAAAACAGCCAGTGCTTTAGACAAAGTACACTCCAGGCTCGCACATTCCTGAGATGGGTGGCAGGATCATAGAATCGTAGAATCACAGAATGGTTAAGGTTGGAAAGAACCTAAGATCATCTAGTTCCAACCCCCTGCCATGGGCAGGGACACCTCACACTATACCATGTCACCCAACGCTCTGGCCAACCCGGCCTTGAGCACTGCCAGGGATGGAGCATTTACCGCTTCTTTGGGCAATCCATTCCAGTGTCTCACCACCCACACAGTAAAGAACTTCCTTATATCTGAGCTTCCCCTGTTTAAGTTTGAACCCATCACCCCTTGCCCTATCACTACAGTCCCTGATGAAGAGTCCCCCTCCGGCACCCTTGTAGGTCCCCTTCAGATACTGGATGGCCAAGAGAGAACTCTGTCTGTGCGCTCACTGCCAACTCCTTTGAGGATATGTTTATGGGATAGGGGATTTGACAACCCCTTCTCCCCTTTCCCCCAAAATAAAACATAATTTTTATTATTCATTCAAGTACTTTATATTTAAAATCCACTAGGGCATAATCCAGCAGTAAATTACAGCACTGTGTTGCTGGCTTAATAGTTGCAGTTCTTCAGTGTTTTTAAGAACTTCTGCTCTTTTCAGTAACTACTGAGGTTACCACCCACTTCATGCCAATTTTCAAAAAGGCTAGGAAGGGGGTTTGAGACCATAGAGGCACATATTCCTCAAAAGTCTATCCCAAGAACTTCAATTGACATTCAGCATGAAGTCATAAATGATCTACAGCAGTGATTCATTCTGAATGAAGTACTTTGCATCAGGTGCTCTTCCTAAATGCTGCTACAGCCCAGCAACCTCAGCAGTGGGGCTGCAGTGATATCTATCTTCACTATGGTATTCCCCAAATTCCTACAGCAGCACTGTCTACAGTAAAGGACACCATTTCCTACACCAACTTTTCCATCTCCAAAATTTTGCCTCCCCTTCTCCAACTTCTTGAAGTTTAATCCATGCTGTCAGCCCCCCCATTTCTCCAGTAACTTCTTAAATTTGATTACCAACTTCAACAAGCAGAGAGGTCTCGAGAACTATGTTTCTCACATAAGGCTTGCAGAGCAGTCACAGCAATAACAACTGACTCCCATTCTCACTTGGTTACATCTTTCATTATTAAAGCAAGAGCCAAGATAAAATTAAATCCACCTATCAGTGGAGACACACCTAAAAATGCATGGATAAAAGTTTTTCCTAGAGTTAAATCAGATCTCATCAATACAAGTAAATAGTGCAAACATTTCCTTTCTAACATGCAATACTAAGCACATCCATCGGGTATTTTGTCTGCCGAGGTGCTACTGAATAACCTGATCTTGCTGCAGCCTCTCCTCAGAAACCACGTAACCAACTTCATTAGCACTAAATTCAGCTGTGTCATCTGAAAATACTACCTTTTCACTTTAAAAAGAGATTAAAAACCACAGATGCCAAGAGAGGTTCTTGACAAATCCTTTTACTAACCTCTGATGAAAAGTGACTGTATTTGGTTTTTTCCACCTCACCACAAGCAAATCCTGGAGTGTAAAAGCTTTCCAAGCCTACACCATACTCTAGCAAGGACTCTTATAATTACTGGGGGTGTTTTTAATCCCAGGAACTCACCTTAGACAACTATTTTTTTTTTTTTTTTCCTCCTTTCACTTAAAAAGAGAAAGTTGATTTTACAAGCACCACTGCACCCATCTGCCCTATACCTTACTCCCTGACCAACATGGCCATGAGCCTCTTCCCTCCCCCTCCCAGAAAATGTGCTGATCACTCACATACCCTCTTGAATGCAGATGAGGAATACAAACAAGCTTTTTTTCCTTAAAAGAACTTAAGACCACTGGAAGAACAACTTCAGAGTTTGAAGCGTTTATTAGTAGCTCAATCACCACTGCTAAGCTATGCTAACACCTTGTCCTCACTTTGAGGTGATGCTGCTGTTTTTCTCCACCCAAATCTTGTTAAATTCACCAGGAGAAGCAGCAAGAGCTGCAGTCTACATCACCCTCACCTTCATATACATGCACAAAGTAACGGCTTGTTTGGCCAATAATCCATGCACAAAGCACTGGGAATGAAAGCACCATACACATCCCATCTGCAGAGGTAAATTGACAAAATGGGCACACACGCAGCCATGCAGTTGTTTGATTTCCAGACCCATATATATCTCATTTGCGAGCCCAAGACATTGCAATGTCTGTGTAATTCTTGCATGTGCTGATAACCATTCCCTTGCACCACAACTGGTGGGATTTCAGCTTGCTCTGTTGCCTGAACAGACACAGAACGCAAGTACTACAGGGAAAAATGCTGCAATCATCAAAAATCGGCCACAGAAACCTCAGCTGTGTGTTAGACCTACTCTTGGTTTTCAGTATGTTGACATCCTGAACTATGGAAGATTGAAACATATAAATCTAACAGTCTTCAGATCTCGAATATAATCAGGAACTGTAGCTATTAGGTCAGTAGATAACAGACAAAAAGAAAAGGACATGCCAATTAATATAAAAATCCACAAGCACTAGTGCACGTGTAACTTCTCCAGCCTACTTTTCTTGAGATATATTTCTACTATGATTTCTCCTTTACAAAACAGTAGAAAAACCCAAATTCAGAGATCAGCTTGCTACTACTGTGTGACTCATCTTGCACGTTAACCTCTACCATATGTAATCTCACCAATTAAAGGTTTGGTTCTTGAAAGAAAGCACAAAGTTTTACAGGAAATACAAGTTAACAAGAATGTCCACAGGTAAAAGAGCATCAAGCCCACAGACCTTCAACGCAAACACATCCCACCAAGAGGAACAGCAGAGGCAACAATACTTCCCTTGATCCTACCTAGCACACTCTTTGTGCAGCCACTGATTTGTTCCCAAGTTGCCAGCTACAGAAAATGAGTGAGCCAGCTGAGAGCTCACCAATTCAGCTTCTGCTTTTTCTTCTTTCAGGCACTTAGCATTTTTCCTCAAGACAGTATCTCCACATTAAATGGTTGCAAGCACCCAAAATAGCATATTCAGAGAAGTTACCTTATAACTGATTCTTAAAACCAGGGGCTCAGTAGTCCACTTTGTGACCACTACCTGGAAAAATCAAGATTGTTATGAGCAAGAAGGCGTACAAATCCTGAGGCACAACTGCACAGGGAGAAGTCTTCAACAAATACCAACACAGCAAGTTACTGTATCACTGCATGAAGAAAAATCACGAAGAGGACTTGCACATTTTCAAAACCAAACTAGACAAAGTCCTGAGTAACCTAGTCTGAATTCAGCATCGATTCTGTTCCAAGCAAGAGGCTAGACTAGAGGATTTCCTGAGGTCCCTTCCAACTTCATTTCTTCTATGAACAAAAGCAGAATGGGATTAAGGTCCAGGCTGTAGACAAACTTAAGACACCTAAAGATGCATGACTGACTTCCCATGATAGTCAATGGCACCCAAGTCGAAGCAGTCAGGGGATGCTGGAGAGCAATCACACTAATGCAGACCAAAATAATCAGGTGAAGAGGTGTCAAGATTCACTGATCAAAAGCTACACCTAAGCTCCACATGGACACCCACCACTGGGAGGGAACCCAGCCCTAGTAAAATAGCCAAAAAGCATACTACAGCTGCAGGCCGATACGCTTTGCTGCTGCAGCCTTCAATGCAGAAAACAGATTTCTCACTCCAAGGGCCCAAAAGGGCTTAAGAAGCAGGCAGCCAGGCCTCCCCATTTGAGCTGTTCTCCTTCATAGCATAGATTTGTTCAAGTGTGATTTTTACACAAATTATCCAAAATGAACAGAACTGCTGCTAAGTGCTGCAGATGGAAACAGATGTTGCAGTCCTCTGCACTGGCTCCATGCCCTTCAGCTGAACACTGCTTGTACAAACCCAGACCTGCACTCCCAGAAAGTCTGCACGTAGCAAATAAAGCACACACAAAAGCAGTGTTGGGTAACCTCAGGCCTTGCAGGGAACGGACAGGGAAATGTCTCTGATGCATGGTCCTCTGCAAACAGCAGCAAGCTTTCTGTAGGGAAGTTACTAAGAAATCACAAACCCTTTTAAGGGAACTTTGGAAGCCTGGGGGAAAGGGAACAGTTGTGTGTGTTTTGTTTACTGAAATAAGTATATTTTCCAAAAATTTTGATGGCCAAAAATAATTGAAATTATTTTCCTCTACCTGCACAAAACAAGACAACCCTGCCCTGTACCAACACCACAGGACAAGCGGCACACAGCAGCCTAGTTCTGCCTGAAACAGTTCAATGAATCCATAGCCAAGGAAACGTTTGGTTACACGAGAAGAAACATGCCTACTAGACATACAAAACACCATATCCCACCAGCAGTAGCAAAGGAACTGAGCAATGAGTGCATTCAAAAGCTTTATTAATAGAGCCAAGGAGAAGACAGCTGTTTCATAGCAACCTTCAGGGTTTACAAGTCTGTTCTTTTTTTGGGACAGAAACAAAATGTCCCCGGCATTTTTCAGGAAAAAAACTGTAACAAGGTATCAGAGTTGGAGATCACCACCTTGCCCCTTCCAGAGGCATCACGCCATGAGGAGGCTGGGTAGAAGTGCAAAACATTTCACACAAGAAAATTATTTTGGCACCTTCCCTACCACTTTGGATCAAGAACTTGAAACTCTATATCCGCAACCCAGGCTTGTTCTTTCAAAAAATAAATACATAAAAACGTTATCAGGCTACAGTGTCCAGACCAACTTCTCTTTCTAAAGCTTTAAAGCCAGAAGTGTTTACAGTGATATACTGCTTTAAGTAAGAATGCTTATTTTGGCAAAACTTCATTTAGCTGAGAGTACTCTGCTCTTCTCAAGAGGCTAGGAAGGAAGTATCTAGCTGAGAGCTCCCAGCTATCTCTGCTTCCTGAAAAAATCGGGTTTGGAGTAAACAGCACTGCAAACAAAGCCGCATGCACCACCTTCAGATGAATAATGAACTCCTCACTCAAAGCCAATGCCACCGCAGCAAGCATGAGCATCAAAAGCCCCCCCAAGGCAGTTCCTCCCAACACAAGCCCCACACGGAGCAGTACAAGCACATTGCTCTGCAGAAGCTTCACAACAGAGTCCCCCAACAAAAAGATTTGGGCTTTTCTTTCCAAAGACAGAGCTGCCCACCACTCCCAGCTCTACCAAGACATCATAAGTTTCTCACGCACACAGACCAAGCATATCAGAAGGTCCAAAGCCATTTTGATGTCCAGAAACTAGACAGCCCTAAAGACATCCCTTCCCTCAGCTCCTGCTAGAAAGCCAAAACTCAAACCCAAGGCAATTCACAGCAATGGAAAGGTACACATACCCCCAATGTTCATACACACTGAAGAATATCTCCAGGTTTCAGGCAGATGCAGGGAGGGCAAAAAGGAAAAGAGTGTTACAGAACTGTGACGCTGTGCAAAAGGACCAGCCAGGAATCACCGCATAGAATGACAGAAGAGTTAGGGTTGGAAAGGACCTTAAGATCATCTAGTTCCAACCGCCTGCTGTGGTCAGGGACACCTCACACTAAACCATGTCACCCAAGGCTCTGTCCAACCTGGCCTTGAACACTGCCTGGGATGGAGCATTCACAACTTCCTTTGGCAACCCATTCCAGTGCCTCACCACCCTCACAGTAAAGAACTTCTTCCTTATGTCTAAACTGAACTTCCTTTGTTTAAGTTTGAACCCATTACCCCTTGTCCTATCACTACAGTCCCTAATGAAGAGTCCATCCTCCAAATCCCAGCGGGATTCCTGGTTCCTCAGGTCTCAGGAAAAAGCACTGCATTCACAATGGGACCAGCACAGCTGTACTAGCTGAGAAGTCCCCACACAGGGTCCCTTGTCTGTGATTCTGGCATCAAACACACAAGCCCCATTTCTTTGCAAGGCAGATAAATCCAGGTGACAACAGGGGGCTGCCACACTGGGAACCAGTGTCTGGCAATTCCTATCTCTGCAAACCCTCATTTCAAGGGGCTATGCTGCACTTTGGATAGAAACAGTTAAGAAAAATAAACAAAAACCCCAAAACAAACAAAAAACCCACACACTAACCAAAAATCAAAATAGTACAAGGAACTAAATACCAACTGAGATTTTTTAAAGGGGCTATTGGTCCAGCAAGGTCAGGAATTGCCAGTGCTTTATTTTTGCATTCTTAAAGATAGCGGAGGAGACTATTTCCCTCTGACACTTCCAAATAGATCTATTTTCAAAACCAGGAGACAAATTGCCTGGAGAGGAACAAGAAAAAACCTTGCAGATCAATGCAAAAGTGCTTTACTCTTAAGGAGCAGGACAAATACTGAAAAGCCAGGCTAAGTAAACAGGAAAGCCATAAACCCCAGAAACAATAGGATCAGCCAGGTTCCTTTTCTGGGTTTTACCACCAATTGTTTCCCTGTGCTTTTGGGGAGAGATTTAATGTCTATGTGCTTAAGAAATCTTCTCAAAAAGCACACTGGGTTCCAACAGTGCAATGGAGTATCACAGACCAGCTGGGCTGGAGAGCAGGCCCTTGGAGCACATACCCTTCTGTAACCCACCAGCAATAGACACCAGAAAGACAAACAGGGTCATTCCAGAATGAACTTGGGAAGGGGTACTGCAGCTAACATGGGCCAGCACTTCTGTCATTATGAATAAAGTGAACCTAATTTGAGGGGTTTGAATGCTTTTTGTTCAGGTGTACATCACAGTGCTGGTAGCAGCCAGAAGATGACACTGCGGGAAAGCCCAGAACAGGCAAAGCATATAAGGAACTTCTTGCAGCACACCTGAACTTCTAACACCACGCAACTTGGGCACCAAGCCACACACAGTGAATGCTATTCCACTCACCAACCACTCTTAGCATGGACCTGCCTTGAGGTTTCAGGCTGGTCCTGTACCATTTCCACCCTTTGCACACACATGACAAACTCACTTATGCACCCTTGAAAAAGACCTTATGCTCAAGCATCCCAGGTTGCTCATGTCTGGACCAGATGCTACCTCTGAGACACACCAGCTGGAAGCACTAATCCAGCCTTTGGGTGTGCTACACAGCTTCTGCCTCAAGGGCAGAAAAATCTATAGACCAGTGGGCCACATACTGAGCATTCTCTCTAGTTAGCAGCATTTGATTTCAGGAAAATCATCAGTAAACAAAAGAGGAACGCATGAACAGCAGCTTGGATTTTCCTACCATGTTTGCAATAGAAGTCACACCATTTGGCATGCTTGTTAAAGTACAGGTGCTAGCAGCCAGCTGAAAAACCACTAATCTCTGGGTCTGCCTTTTTATTAAAAACAAACAAAATAGAGGACAACACCAATGGGGTGGGGGGAAGTGTGACTGGGTTGGGGTTTGGGTTTTTGGGTATTTTTTTAAACATAATTATATGCAAAAACCTGTAAAGAAAAGCCCTGTACTTCTTCCATGGATTTACATCACTTTCTACAGTTTCATGCACTGTGCATCTGTGCCTCTATCACACACTAAAAGTAAAAAACAACTGCGTGAAGATTCCCAAGCTGGTACAAAGCCACAAGCAGGAAGTGGCTCTGAAATACAGGGGTTTGGCAGAAAACAATGAGAAACCACAAAAAGGAAAGGAAGCCTCATACAAGAGGCCAGACAAATATGACACTGAAAACCAAGTAGCTGTGACAGCTGAGCCACTCCAAGACTTGATTTCTTCCATGACAGTGGAAAAGACAGTAAATAAAACAAAATTAGTGAACACAAACAATGGGGGAAGGGGAAGAGAGATGAATCAAACTAAGAACCTCTTTCCCCCTCAACAGCTAAGTAGCCAAGGCTTTCTGTACCAACCTGACAAGAAAGTTCCCAGGGAAAAAGCAAGCTGCCAGCTATATTCCCAAATTTAGCACAGAAATACTGTGACCTATGACAGTGAATATTTTATAACTTACAACCACAAGGATAAATAGAGACTTAAAAGAAAAGAAAAAGTCTTATAGAAGCATGCTACTCTCATGAACTCCAAAAAAGCCTCAGCATTTTTCGCACAAAAAAAAGCCCCTAGAGTGCACCACTTTTTTTAAAGGAACCTGAAAACTACTGTTCTTCTTCAACTAAAAACTTCCAGAAATGTTAGAAATCATTTGCCAACATTTACAATTAATTTCTGAAGATAGAGAGTAAACGTATGCACTTGCTCTGAACACATTTTAGCTGTGCACTGTGTGAAGTCAGGGAGGGGTGCTCCCCACCACGCTCCAGCACACTGCCGTGTGCCTACCACATCCAAGAAAGCAATACATTTTAGCATGTTTGGAATAAAGGCACAACCAGTTAGTGGCAAGAAGTAACCCAGTTATTTTTACAGAATTGTTTTAATATATACTTTTTAGGGTCTCTTTATATTACTACGACCATCTGTTGCACAAGTTGCAAAGCTGCATGGAAAGGAACATCCTCCCAGTGATGTACGTTCAGATTCCAGGATTGTTTCGAGCCTGGGTAAGGAAGCACCATTAATCACTCTTAGCAAAATACACATTCCCCTGCTGAGATGGGCCTTGAAGATTAGATGATCCTACCAAATCTGAGGAATCCTAAGCACATGAGGAGCGGGGAAGAAGGGGCGGAATCTGTGCACTGCAAAGAAAGAAAGAAGGAAGTAATAGCTATGTTGCAAAACCCTGAACTTCAGCAAACTCTCCGTTATTCGTACCATTTTAGGACAAGGAAGAAAAAAAAAATTTACACACACACACGAAAAGAAAAAAAAAGAATAAAACCACTATAAAATGTTACCCTACAGCTTTTTTCACCTTTCCGTTATGTCTGTCCCATGTCCTGGTTTGCCATGGAACTGCAGCTCCATACAAGTCACAGATGACTTTCAGAGCTGCACAAGAGACAACTGGATACAGAATGATACCTGGCAAGTGCTGTGCAGGCTTCAGATAAGCCTGTGTATCTGCTAACGCAATCAGCACCAGCACAATAAAATCTGTGTGGTCACCGTTAAATTTCCTTGATGACAAAACACAGATCCCAACAGCTGACTGTTACTATAAAGAAGCCAACTTGAGACAGGAGGTTCAGAAAATTGCTCTCTATCATTTAATGTGTTATTTACCTTTGGAAGCTTGTCTCTGCAACCATGACAGCCAAAAGGGCTCATGTTTAGTTTATATATGGAGACACAGCTTGCTCCAGAGTTCAAGAACCCCACCAAATAAAGGTCCAGTATGCCTTTGCCTTTTCTTCTGAAAAGCCTGCCTTTGATTTCAGGCAAGCTCAACAAAGTTAGGGATCCTGAGGAAAAAACTGTTTATTTTTTTACAGTGGTTTCAACTACTGGAGAGAGGGAAATTGCAGAAACTCACTTATTTGCTGCATGGTAGAGATCAATATAGTGTCATTATGTCCTATGTATCATCATTTGTGTTTATTCCGTTAGAAACGGGCTTACCTGCACAACGATGTGACAAGGAAGAAAAAGATTTTTAGTAGAAATTAGTTGTCCCAACAATCAAATGATCTATTAGATACTATTTCAGATTCTTTCACCGACTAGCTTTGCAGTTGGTGCCTCTTAATTACAAAAGGCAAGAGTTCTTCAGAAATCCCAAGCTCAGTCTAATATTTGCAATAATCGCACTACCTAGTGAGTGGCAGCACCCTAAAAACAACATTTATCCAAAAGACTGTCTCCTCTTAGCTCAGAAAAGCAGCTCCCCAGTGCAGGGTCAAGAGGATATCAGAGAACAACCCCTCCCAAAACCTGGTGCTTCTTAAAATACAAGGCATGCTTCTGCAAATCTGTCAACACCAACACAATAGCCCTGCCTTGAGCACTTCTATTTTTAACATTTTCCACCCATGCAAAGGACAACTATTTAATAAACCTAAAGAAAGCATAACTAAAAGACTTGAACAAAACTTTTTTTCAGGGCCAGCCTGATTAACATAAGCGCATGCTATAACCTTAGATGGCCCAAACACGTTGCAGGGATTACTGAATTGCCAACGGATACCAGCCTCAGAGACAGGGGTGATGCCAAAAATGAATGCCCTATCACCTGGGAGCATGATAGCACACGACAAAATTGAATCTGATGCAAACATTGATGCACAATACCCTTGTGTGATGGAATGTCATGTGGTATGGCTGTCATGGAGTCCAACAGGCATTCTAAAGGGTAAAGTTGACCTTCAATAGCTTGTTGTTCATTAGATATATGACCGCTTTAATTTTCTTTAGGATGCCTAGGATTGCACTGCAAATCTGAGCACTCACGGAGAGCCTTAAAAAACCCCTGGACTATGTACACGCGTGCACACTATCTTTAGCTAACAAGCCTTCGCTTGCCTTGCTGGCAGGATTCAGCTTGTGTTCAGGGTGACGACATCCTGCTCCAAAACAGTCACAAACTTGCTGTGCTGGAAGGCAACTATGCGTTTAGCATCAAAAATAAAATGACACAGAGGTTTTTCAGCCTCTTTCCCAGCAGGAAGGAAGGGCAGAACACTCCAAAACCCCCAGCAGAACTCTGCACCTTACGTACTTCATGTTACTTTTGAAACCAAGTGCATTTTGGACAGCTTTCAAGCAGTACCCGGGGAGGAGGGAGTTGATTATTCACCATGTTTCCCCCAAATGAGAGGGGAGGGGAAAGGATGAAGTTGCACTACAACTACTGTGCTCACACTTGCAAAGGAGCTTTCAATTATCTGATGGAAGAGTATCTGTCCCCATGCTCTGCTTTCAGGCATCACTACCTATATATCCCTTTCATGCTCTGCCCAAGTACCCTCACATCCTGAACATCCCACCAGTGATTACCCTACCTCTTCCCAGAGCTTCAGAAGCAGCTCCAGGTCAGCAGATGGGCTGGATCCTTCTAGCAAAAGTGCCTGGGCAGGAACTGCTGCATACCCATGTAAAAACGCATCGCTGTAGGGGTTTTTTTTTCTCATCTTTATCTCTGTGTGGGCAGGACACATGCTAAAGGGAGACCTCTGTAAGAAAAGCCCTCAGGTATGCTAAACTCATTTTTCATGCCTCCGGGCACCCACTGATTAAGCAAGCAGATGAAAGCTGCCAAAAAAAACACAAAAAAACCCAAAAAAAAACAAAAAAAACACACCAGAAAAAAGAAAACCACCACCAAACCACCCTCTCCCTAGGACTAATGAATACAGCTCATTTGCAGGACCAAAGAGCACTTTTTTGGTCCCCGGAAACAGAAAGCATAACCAATTTTATAATCTGTATTATACAGAGATTTGCCACCATTCACTGGTTGAATCTGTTTGCTGGCAAAGCAGCTCTACAGCTCCATAAAGGTGGCAGACGACTTGCAGGAAATCCTCCTCCTAGGAGATGCCTATGCCAGCTTTTCATGTCTTCAGAAGCTTTTTAACAAAAGAAATGCTTACGCAACATCAGATGCTAGTTCTGCAGGAGCTGTTCTAGTAATTAACCCACAGCACCAACACTTCAGCCTCCTTTTCTCCATATGTTTAGCTCTTAGATATGCAACAAGCATCAGTGGCACAAGAGTCCTTCATCAGCTCTCTTATCTATCTCTACAGAAACTCCAAGCACATAAAGAAAAAAGTAAGTCATTGTGATGTTATTAATTCTAAAATGAGTAATCCTATAAATCTAATTGCATTGGGATGCACAATCTTAAACATCATTTATGAAAATTAGATTTAGTTTCATGGGGTTTTTTTAATAATTCTTGGTGATGAAAAGCTTTAAAAAAAGACAAGTGAACTGTTTATTAAGTGATTTCTCCACTATAGATCAGTCTGTTGCCCCTGAATCTGCTTCCAGGATAGTCAAGCAGTTGCATAAATAACATTTTGCCCGATTATTTAATACATTATTAATAAAAAAATAAAAATCTCATTATTACTGCTTATGCAAAGTCAGTTAAAACAAGCTAGGTCAGCTGAATCTCCAAATAAAGATGTTTTGCATACAGCAAGCTCAGAGTAGCTTTCCATAATCCAAAGTCCTCACTCCAAGTTTATCTTTTCGGATGTTTCAAAATAGGCTGCAACTGGCGTCCATACCCATCCCTGGGCTATGTATCCCCAATGTCTGCACTTACATGCCCCCAGGCACACTCCAGTATCACCAGGGCCACCAAAAGGTTATCTTTCCATCAAATTAGCTGCTGGGACTTATCCAGGCAAGCTGACACAACCAGCCAAGGGCTGCATGATTCTTTGGCCCCAGCTCTAGTCAAGTGGGCAGGGCTAAAAGAAGCCAGTGTACCCAGAAAGAGCATCAAGCCACACCTTCATTCTTCACCTCCCAGACTCTAAGCACCCCACCGAGCTGCAGGACAACTATTCAGAAAGGACACTGATTCACAAACACGAAATGTTTCTGCCTTTTAATCTGTTGTCACAGCAACTGAACACAAAACACAGGACTGTCAGCATGAAAAACTTTGGGCTAGTGGAAAAGTAGAGGGGAAGCAGCAGATGCACAAGATTAAATGGTACGGAGATACACAGCAAGCATTTGAGCACCTCATGACAACTGTCCATTAGTCAAGCCCAGAAAAGAAAACTCAAGCTTCCTACAGCTCATCCCTATGGCTTATAGCTCATTTTGGAGAAACACAGAACAGTTTCAGTTGGAAAGGACCTTTAAAGGTCACCCAGTCCATCCCCCCACACCCATGACAGCAGGGACATCTTCAACTACATCAGGTTGCTCAGAGTCCAACCTGTCCTTGCGTGCTTCCAGAGATGGGGTAGACACAACTTCTCTAAGGAACCTGTTCCAGTGTCTCACCACCCTCACTGTAAAAAAAATAATTTCTTCCTTATACCTAGTCTGAATCTCCCCTCTTTTAGTTTAAAACCATCAGCCCTTTTTCTATTGCTACAGGCCCTGCTAAAAAGTCTGTCCCCATCTTCCTTATGAGCCCCCTTTTAGCGTTGAAAGGAAGATACTTAATGATGATTTGGTTGTTTTACCTTGGTAACATTCTTCAAAGAAACAAAGTGGCATGTGTCTTCTAGGCACAATAGATAGAAGACACTCTAGAAACACCTTAACTATTATTAACCCATTTTTAATTGCTGATTCAGAACTACCAATAATCTTTTCCAACAGGGTAAGAATCCTCCCCTTCAAAAATCTTCAAACAAGCCTTTCTCAGGGATGAAAAAAAACCAAAAACCAACACACAGAGAAGTGATAGGCTCTTTTAACTATATTTGCTTACACCTTAAAGAAAGTCTCTGCTACTATAGACCAGCTACTAGCTAACTAATCATTAATTCAATGACAGAAAGAGTATGATGTTCCATCCCACAAAATGCGAAACCATCCTCAGTTGTCCTGTAGCCTCTTGTCTTTCATCTCAGCAGGCAGATGCAAGAATAAAGATGTGGTCTTAGCATCTACCTTGAAAAGCAGGACAGTCAGAAAGCCACCATGGATTTATAGATTTTTTGTTAGTTTGTTTTTAAAGCACAGTGAGGCTGTCTTTATTTTAGACCTAGCAAAACACCTCATAGTATCACCATAAGCAATGGCCATTTCTTTCTCAAAGGTAGCCAAGCATCATCCAACTTGATGAGTAGCTGCTCCATGCTTCTTTCTGACCAAAATCTTCGACAATGCATTACTTTTTCTACAAAGTTACCTGCTGAAAGCTGACTTTAAAACCTCAGCAGGAGAAAAGCAAAAGTTGATAGATTTTAACTATACCTTCTAAGATAAGCTTCCCTTGAGGGGCCAGCACACCTACCTGAACAAAGCAAGTGTTTCTACAGACCAAGTACAGAAGCACATGCTCCGTTTGCATTTTGGACTATTACCAGCAAATTTCTTAAGCAAGTCCAGACAGGCATCATTCCTCAGAGGGAGGTGATAAAGAAAGTTTTCCCATGTTACATTGATTACATGCACATAGCAGAGACGTGAACTGAACACTTCACACATTCGTATCCTCCACAGGACCAATGGCAACACAAACACACTTTCTTGAGGTTTTATCCAGCCTGTCTCTTGTGGTTTTCCCAAAGCCGTGAGCAGCTTTTTGTGGCAGGGCTAGAGGAAGCGGCAAGGATGCCCAGACCCAGCAGCTGTGTGATTGCAGGAAGGACAAAAGCCAGCAGGGCTGCCCACACTGCTGTGAATTTCAAAGACTCATGCAATTTAGGCCAGGCAGTTTAAACTTTCTGGTTCACAGTGCTAATGACGCAAATTAACGACTCCAAACTGTAATTGTTTTGCTGAACCACCTCCTCACAACCCCTCTCTGTACCCTACATAAGCACTCAGTGCCATTTCCACCAATGGGATCACCCTTTCAGAACACGTTTCATTCCCTCCCGCTGTATTCAAGTTCAAGTCAACTTTTTAGGGGTGGGAGCAATAAAATAAGGAGCGGGATTTGGGGGACAGAAAGGCTGGGAGACAGGGTCCCTCCCATCTGCCACAGCAGCATGTTAATTTTCTACCATACAGTTCACAAAGGAACATGCCACATCCCTGGAGTTGCAAAACAGACTGAATGGATGACATGAAAAAGGTGATTAATTCACAGACAAATTAATGAGGAGACACTTAGTACAAGGTTTTGCAACAGGAAGAATTAAGATTCCTATAAACATTTGCAGACTCTTCCATGTAATGGAACAGTGTGACACTGTCCAGTCAAAGATCAGCGTTTGCAGCCCAGAGCATAGCCCTGTTGAACTGCACATCCAAATCCTTGGTTATTTAACCATTAATCTAGCAAATAAGAAAGTACAGAGACCAGAGCCAACTATTTCAAGTGCACCAGAAAACCAGCGCAGTTCCTTCCCTGACACCAGTAAGAACTTCACAAGGGCTGTAATAATCAAAGCTCCCAAGCTCTGCTGACAGCTGCAGTACTCGAGCAGACAGTGCTGCAGCTGTATCACAGCTGCTCCTAGCAATTTTGGGATATCATAGGTAGGAGCTATGAATTAGGAGTAAAACATGATTTGTCATAAAAAAAAAAAAAAAAAAACACACACAACAAAAAAACAAATCAGGATTGTTACTGCCATGGTTTTGCTTGAACTTGCAGAGAATCAAAGTACATAAGGGTAACAAACCCAATTTTGGGAATCTTCTGATACTCTTCCCTAATGCTACACATGTACTTTCAGAGCCACAGACCAATGAATTTTCTTAGGGATTTCTAAATATATCAATGAATACCAAATTCAAGGTCTTTCAAGAGTACCTCTTGGATAATTTTTCATGGAATTGTGCACACCACTCTCAAAATCTGCCAGGGAACACAGAAAACCAGCCCGTGGTGCAAGGCGCAGCCCAAGTCCAGGATTTACAGCCTTTCCAGCATCTTCCGATAATAATTGTAAAATAATTGTAGTACTCGTAAAATGTAGAGGCATTTACCATGATTGTAAATATCAATCCTTTAAAAAACCCATGAGCTTCCCTTCCTAACCAAAAGTCAGGTACTCTGGCACTGCAACAACCTACTTGCAATGTTTTCACACAAATTGCCCAGAAGAAACAGATAACACTAAATACACTCTCATAATACTTAGGATAATAGTAAAAAGGCCCTAATTTCCTATAAGTACTATGAAGCTTGTGGAAAAGCTATACTGTTACTTGCAAAACAATCTGTACTTTGGATCTTCGGTTTAGCCATCTCAACAGTGGAGGCACCAGGAATGGCCCTCCTTTCAACTAGGAACTGCTAGCGGGAGGCAGGGTGTGAGAAAGGGGCAGCACATATGTATGGGTGTATGCAGAGTCACTCTGCTTAGAAAGCAGAAGAGCAGTGACTCGTGTAATGCCAGTAATTTAATCAGTTAACTCATGCCTGCAGAGCACAGATGGAGGGGACAGGAGAACCATCCCAGCCCTGAGCACTCCTCCCAGCTGCACTGGCAATCCCAGCAGATGGGTGCCAAGGGAGGAAATAAGCTGGGAGGCAAAGTAGGGAGAAAACTAGATTTCATTAAACAGACTCCACACATGATGATGGCAGTATTGAGAGTTCATGTTTCACTCTGGCAACAACACTAGCCCCTGCAGCAGCTGCCCCATCCCTGCAGCCCCAAATCTCTTTACTCCAAGCTTTTTGAATCTTCGTCCTAAGCATGATGGGAATCAGCAGTAAAAAACATTAGTTTTGATGATGGAAAAAGTGGCTTCAACTCAGGAAAACTTGTAGCTGTCCTTTGACGGGCTGCCTCCCCCACCACACCAAACCCTAATGTGTGCAAGAGAATACAGTACAGAACATTATTTAGCATTTCATTTTGAACTTGCATTGTACTTCTCATCAGAGCTTCACTGGAGTCTGATCAAAACAAAAACCACTAGCCTCTTGTCTGAAGACATGTATAAAGCAGCCCGCATAGGAGGGCAGCAACGGCAATGCTGCCCATGGAGGCTGAGAAGCCACTGCTGGGACCAGAAGCGCAGGGAGAACAACCCCATCACAGGGAGGGGGGAGCCTTCCCAAACTGCACAACCCAGGAAAATCCCAATACCAGGGAAACAGGAGCAGGAGGGAGGTTAAGCCCAAGCAAGCTGCAAGGAGCTTCAGAAAGGAGAATAAAGGGAGAGAAGCCAGAAAAAACAAGTAAAGCAAACAGGTCTGCAACCAGCAGAAGCACCAGCTTCTTAACTAGTTCATCAAGCAGCTAATTCAGTGTTGAGAAACTGGGTGTCCTATGTTACTGCAGCCAGGGCAGCACGACTCATGAGATGTGTGAAGGGAGCCCGCGAAAGTGGAGAAAGCAGCAGCTGGAAGGAAAGCACCAGCTACTCTAACAGAATAAAAGTAGATTGCTGGGCCAACCTCTGCAGCCCGACCGCTGCAGCCACAGCAGGGCAGAAGGAGACACTGATCCTCACAAGTAAACCACGTTTGCTCAGAAGATGGGAGGCCAGGGCAGCCTGTCCATGGCCGCTTCTCAGGCAGCAGCTTTGCAAGCTGTCAGGAAGAAAATCCCACAGCAAAATCTCACCAGATGGGAGCATGTAAACGACTGCAGATGAAAGGACTATAAATTATCATAATGATAAGTGGACCACAAAAGTCGTAAGACAAGAACATTTTCTCTTCACTCGGTCAAGCTGCCCCACTTAACACTGTGATACCAAGAAGCATCTGATGGTATTTTTTTTAGAAGCGACTGATTTTTCATTCCACTAATCTCAGTAAGAGATACTTCCAACACAAACTCCACTTTCCAAAGCATGTTGCTTATACTCCACAACCTTGTAAGTACAGCATAAGAAAGTATAAAAAACCCAACCCATTTACCCCTTTTGAAGAGACTAAATGACTCCACACATACACACACACACAAGAACACCCCAAACCCTAACCAGCCCAAGTACAACACGTAGCACAAGCAGCAGCTCACTAAGGTGGAAACAAGCCTTTTCCTGATGCCCAGTAGGTCAAGTTTTAAAGCAGACCTTGAAAAGTAACTTATAAGATGAAAGCAGCATGCTTAGAACTGGACTGATGCCAATGTCAAATGCCACAGTACTCCCTTGGTCCTGGAGCAACCAGGGGAATAAGCATTTAGGGCAATCCACTGGAAAGCCAAAGGCTACCACAGGAAGTCAGCCACTGCCCACTTGAACACACACTTGCTGGGGAAGAACAACCCCCATTATCAAGCAGTTTTTGATTCGATTGGGTAGGTTTTAAGAGTTTGGGGGTTAGTTTGGAGGGGCTGTTTGCAGATCTTGGGGGTTTTGTTTTGGTTTCTACCCTTCAGATATAGCTGATCTTCCCATTGCAAAGGGTTAAGAGCAATGCAAGGGCCAAGTCTTCCTCCTTTACATTTCAGGCTATCAGTAGGGGCCAGCTGCCACTCCTGAAGCCATTTAAAAACTGAAGCCCTGATCTTCCCATAGAAGCATCTCAAGCCCCTGGGGATGAATTTGGGAATTACCTTGTCCTCCTGTGAAAAACAAAACCTACCACAAAGCCAAATCATATAAGCATTTCCTAAGCACACTGAAGTCTGCAACAGAGACAAGAATGTTACAGAAAGCTGAATCGAGAGCCCACAAACCTGAGTCTTTGCACAATCTCAATATATAATCTCTACAAACACCTTAAAAATCTCCCCCACAAAACCAACAACCCCCCAAACCAACTGTACAAACAAGCCCTCAAGCTAATTGGAAGCCTACTTTCCATGTACAAGATGGCACTGGCTCACCTACCAAAGGAAAAAAAGCCAATAATAGCTTTTGGATACAATTTCTAAAAGAGGAAATTTTGAAATTCTCCGTTACTGAGCACAGCTGTGTTGTGTCAGAACTGCAGGCATGATTACCACTGGAAACAGCTCTTTGATGACTATCGCACTGGAATATCTAAAACAAGTAGAAGCATGGAAACAAGAAGTGCTTTGCCACCCATTTTCAAAACAAAATGCTGAAGATCACTGAATAATAAAGGGGTTGGGGGGAGGGGGATGGGAGGGCCAGGGGGTATTTGTAGATCTCTCATATAGGGCTGGACTGGTAGATTAAGTAGAAAAAATATTACAGGTATTTCTTTTTATTTCAAAAAAGTTGACCTTGGCATTTCAGATCCTTTTTACAGCTGATGAGTTTGCACTATTTTCCAAGCTTCTACGTCATTAAAATTCAGAGAAATCATTCTACCTTAAAAGTACCTAAGAAAGGTACAGTCCCACAAAGGCTAACACCAGCTTGCACCTGCAGTCTGGCAGGCTACAAAAGGCAGCCTCTCATCTCAATATTCCCAGTCCTGTTTGACAACTGTACATGTCTACTAGCAGCAGCTCTTTAATCTCACAGTGCAGCTGCTCTGGCAGCAACTCTCCTGAGTCTCTTGTCGATGCTGATGTCATGGCCAACACCACCATCACGCCAGCGCGCTGCTAAAAATCCAGCACTACTCAAGTGATGTTACATACCATGAGAGCAATCACAAGTCCATCCTTTGCATATGGCTTAGCGTTAAGGGGCTCTCCTAATATTACAAAGGATTCTTAGCACAGCTAGTGATACCACAGGTTCTCAACACAAGCATTCACGTTTATTCCTCACTTAAAGCCTGTAAAACTTGATTTGAGACACACAAGGCTACTGTATACCTGGGGTAGAAAAAAACCCAATATAGTCCTGTGTATATGTCAGGACAACAGAGCCAGCAAGAGTTCTACAATTTATTGGGATACTATGATACCAACTTTATTTTAAAACACTCCATGGTAGCCACCCATAAGCAAGATTTCATGGTTAAGAAATGTGTAAAAGCAGGTTGAAATGGTTCTTCTTGGGCAGGAGGGGCTGCAGCCCAAGGCTGAGCTTCTGAAGGTTATTATGAACCTGAGATGGTGATGTGTGATCCAACTAGTTCAGTTTAACACACCCAACCTCCTATCCCAGCTAACCCACAGGTAGGAAATGAAGCCAGACAGTGAGCCTGCAGGAAATCACTCAGCACAGTGTCACCGGTGGCAGTAAATGACGAATTAGGGCCCTGAGGACACAAGGAGAAGGTCTCAGTCTACAACAGCTGTATGATTAAGGACAATGCTCATAGGTCATTTTTTAAGAATTATGGCGAACTAGAGATCAGAGTTTCCCATCCCATCCATCTGCATTGGAAATTATTTTCTCTATGTGTTGTCTGCACAGCAATCCTAGTTTTCATTTCCGTGGGAAGTGGCAGCCTGGGACTTTCACTTGCAGACTCAAGAGAGGACAGGAGAGCCTCCTGAAGCCTCAGGCTGTAAGAGAAATGCTACTTAATGCTACTGAATAAACCAGAAATTTTTCAGTAAGCTAATAATTCTGAGCAGCAAATGACAGCTTCCAAGGTTTAAACCTACAAGAGCAACTATTTGACTGTATCAAAACCAGCTGTTAAACCTTCTAGCAACTCAGGGCAAGCACCACAAATAGCAGCTGTTTTTGCAGCAAAATACCACACAATCCATCTCCCAAAATAAGTGCTCTGCCATGTATAATATTCCCAAAGGCGTCATGCAGTGGCATCAGCATCCCAAGAAAGACACATGAGAGAGGAGTTACAGAAAACCTGGGAATTTAAAGGGTATGTGGGAAGTGATAAAAAGCTTTAAACCAACTTTCTATAACTGCACTGAACAACTGCTGGCCATTAAAAGCCCTGATCTCCTAACTACTCATGTTCAAACCTGCAAAACGTAAATCCAGCTTTTGCAAGACCAACTAAAATAGAGTCCCCTCAGGGCTCTGCAAATACCACTGTGAAGCCACTGTGGCGCAGGGCCGGCCCTACCCCAGCCTGGACTCAACACGTCTGCGGGGGCTTCCCAGCACACACATAACACCAGCCTGAGTGCCGGAAACACTCAATGTATTCACTACTGTTTCTCAGAGAGTTTAAATCGCAGCCACGCTGTCCGAAGTTCCACGTGCACATGCCCTGCCTGCTTGCACTTGGTTTCACAGTGGCTCCCTGCGAAGGCAATGAACCACAGCCTCGTAAACTTTTAATGGGATAACCCGCAAGCGAAGGGTATCGCTCCGCTGCACTAAATGAAATAAACCAAGCGACTGCATCCCAGTCTCATAAACTAGACAATTTAAGGCACATTTTATAGCCTGCCCTTTAAGAAATAAAAAAACAAAAACAAAACACAAAAAACAAACCAACAAACTGCTTTTCCGTACTTAAAAAAAAAAAAAAAAAAAAAAAAAGTATCTCATCTGCTACAAAGAACTGGCAAATCAAGCTGAGGCTGAACATAAGAACTGGCATCTTGCCTAGGCTTCCTTGTAAATGCCTTCAAATGGCAGTCATACCCCGAACTACGCTTTGTGGACAAAGTGTATATAACCAAGAATCATCACTCCCCTCAAAGCCAAATAAAGGACTGAGCAGTTAGCAAAGGGGGAGGTGAAGGAGACAGGCTGTCCATTTCTCTTAACAACCAACAGCTTTTGTAAGTTTTTCATTTAAACGTACAAGATACCATTCAGCTTGGTGACATGGGTTTCTAGGCTGGTCTACAGTAGGGATTTCAGAAGAACTTAAAGAGCAGGAACACTGAGCTCTAACCCAGTCCATGCCTGCAAACATAGCTAATGCATTTTTAACAAAAGCAAGCAACAATTCATTTTTCTTCTTGAAAGGCAGGCTAGCAGAGAGCTACCTTCCAGCACCAAATGCCAGCTCCTCTTCCCAGGGAATGAGAGATGAGGTAGGAACTGGTCTTTCCTGACTACCAGATAGTCCTGAATTCACAGCTTAGACCACCAGCATCATCAGTCAACCACATCTCCTGGGCACTGTCCCTGCTGAGATGCAGCAGGCAGTCACCCACGCTGGAAAAGCCAGACCAGACTGCTCCTAGCTTCCAGGCTGTTGATAAAAGCAGGGCTGCTCTCAGCAGAGACAGGGCCACACCACTGCCATGAAACATCCACCATCGGTGCTGAGGATGCTGCCTCTTTGTCCGAGAAACAAAACACTGTGATCATGATAGCTGAAATTGAGCAGACATAGGCAGAAAGTAAAAGTGTTCGGGGGAAGAAAAGAAAGGTGGCTCTAGCAGGGCCAGGTGGTAGTAAAGGAACAGGGAGGCACATGTAAAAGTGGATAAAAAAAGATGTAGAAACAACAAAAGCACACCAAAATTAGAGCTGCAGAGGAAGAAGTGAGAATCTGTTCTGAAAAAGATACACCATCAGTGGTCTAAATAGCAAAGCTGCGCTAAAACATATGCACACAAAGTGCTGGGGAGACGCCAGAACTATCCCAACGCTCCCAGCAGAAGCAAACAGCACAGACTGTAAAAATAACATGACACTCCAGCTTCAAAAAAGCAGACAACTAACTACATACTGTAATGCCTCAGCTTCCATCTTCTATTTAAAAGCTGGCACTGTTGCTCCAAAGTCTCTTATTCCTGGAATATATAGAAATATATATATATATTCCGTGAATAATTCCTCCCAGGGGGTAGGGCAGTGGTGGGGGAAAAAAAGTCTGGTTGGGTCAAGTCTAAATTTGAAACAGTTCAACCTGAGGAACTGGAAAATGGGGCAAGCAAATGGGTACCTTTAAGAAAAGTAGAAGAAAAGACCCAGCAGTGTTTCTCCTCTTCTTGTCCACTAACCTAATTACCCAGACACCACCCTGTCAACAAGTTCAACTCCTGATTTACAGCTGCAAGCTCACATCTCAAAGCTTCTTGGGGGAGGACTCTTACTTGAGGGGTCTTAATACCCCCTCCTACAAAGAGAAATGGCTTTTGTAACTCCAGATGTTCCTTGCACAAGGACTGGTAATTACCCCAATTCCCCTCTCCCCAGGGAGCACCCTCACTTCTGGACACAAATCTCCCTTCCAAACACTCCCAGGACCTGAGCCTTTAACTCAGTAGTAATGATCTGCACTGTGGTTTTCTATATCAGGCTCTTTGGTACCATCTAGTCCAAAAGCTAAAGGTTTTTACACATGTTCTGAACTGCACATTGTAAGAAGATTCAAAGAAACCCACATTCACACACTGGCAACAGACCCGCAGTTCTTACTGACCTTTTGCAGGCTCCCCCAAAACATTACACTGATCTAAACACACTAAATATCACTCGATGTTAATGAAGACATCCCAAACTGCCAAAAACTCAGTGCAGGGTGGCATTTGCATGCTGAAAGCCTGGAGCCAGTGCTGAGTGGGTAACAAAGCAGTGCTAACCATTCAAGGATACCAGTGCTTTTAGAAATAAAGGCGACTGCTGCATCAAACAAGGACAGGGGTTTGAGCACACAGCCTAATCTTCAAAGATCACGCAGAACTAACTGCATAAAAGGGCTTTGTGTTCCAGAATGCATTTATGTCCTACTGAGTAGGCAAATACTCGTCAAGCTCTTCGCCTCTTCTCTTATTGATGCCAATAATTAAGTGTCCCACAGACCATATAGTGTGCCATGAGGAACAGCCCTTAGGCACACATGATCACAGCACCCAATGTCTCACACAAAGATTATTTGAAGACTTCACAAAAGTACAGCAGAGCAATGCTGCAGAGGAGTCTGGGGCACGCAAGACTAAAATGGCACTTTGCAGTATTCAACACTTCTTCAACCTTCAGTGAACTCCACGATGCATACAGAGTTGTATAGGAATATTTACTGCTTGCACAGCATGTGCACAGATAGCTTAATGCTTTGCTATCAGTCATCTTAGAACTAACTCCAGCCACCACCACCACCCCCATAACAAGCTTCCAAGTCTTAAAAGGGCTTATACACCCTTTTACCCACCCAAAAACCCAATTTAAAGAAAAAAAAAAGGGGGGGGGGAGGGGGAGAAGGTCCTTGGGGTGTGGAGCCCAGGATCAAGCTCCCTAACCCCTAACACAGTTCTTTTACCTCTGAATTACACTGAGACACATATCCGATGCTAAACTTCAGGTTCTACAGCTGCTCTTGATTAGCAATAGTGAATGGTTACAGTGGGGCTTCTAAAAATTTTTACTTTATTTAATGACACGTGGTTTTAACTTTCTGTTGGCTGGCTTCTCTTCCAGTTCTAAACAATTACCCTTCCTCCATGTCACAACAGCTTAAATAACTGAATGAACAGAGGAAAAGAGAAGCTTGTCCACAAACCAAAGTAAGACCTAAAATACTTTATCCCAAAGAAACCACTGAGAATGCCAATTCATCAGGAAATTCACCTTCTCCTTCTGTTGACTTGATGTTATGGGTTCTGCAGTAATGCCAACTGCTCTCTGACAAATCTAACCCACCAACTATTAAAAGGACAGTGCTGCCCCAGGATAAGAGGATACAGAGCAGATGTTCCCTTGCACACGCACGCTTTGCTGCAGTGCTTGCCACTTTTCAAACCGGGCTGAATCCCGAAGATCTGAGCTTCCCAGTGCATGGGATGAGACACGCTCACCATGCCCCACGCAACTGCCAATGCTGCCACTGGAAGCGCGGCCAGTGTCTCACACATCAACACCACAACCATTGTGGATTTCACTGAAGCACCACCCTTGCAATATTAACTGCTGCTTTGCCTCTGTGGAGAAGGCTGAAATTCAAGTTTGTAAAGTACTATGTTGCAGCTACGGTTATCCTTGAAGAAAATGCCACTAGCCCAGCGCCAAAGAGCCCATGTGCTGTCCTGCAGGACCAGGCCCCAGTCACACCCAAGACCTCACAGCAAACCTTTACTTGAGACAAAGCCACCCCAGCCAACACCATAGCGGCCGGGCTGCCTGTATCAGCCGAAAACCCGCTCCGGCCACTTGCTACTCCGGGGCCTAGTACAGCCGCCTTTAATTAATGCGAGCCGAAGCAAGGGCGGCACTAAGAACCCCAGCGCAGGGCGGTTCCTCGGCCAGACTCCCCTCTCCCCGCCCCGCGGGGCTCCCGCTGGCGTTGGCGCCGGTTCCCGGCAGGGCAGGGCAGGGCGGCGCGGGGGCCCTTACCCAGATGCAGGGTGAGGTTGACGGCGGCAGGGTGCTGCACGCCGGCCAGCATGGTGCGGCTCTGCCACCAGGTGGCGTCGGCGGGGCTGTTGTAGTCGGTGAGGAAGGCGGCGCCGTGCTGCAGGTGGGGCTGGGCGGCGTCGCAAAGGTGGCAGGACTGGGTGACGCCAGTGACGCCGGTCTGCACGCAGTACTCCTCGGCAGGCGTCCCGCACGTGTGCGTGGCCAGCACCGTGGCGTTGAAAGCGGCGTTGACGAACTCGGGCATGCAGCGCTGCGGACGGCCGGTCCGCTCCTCCGTGCACTCGTCCATGGCGCCGCCGCACCGCCCGGGCAACCACAGCCACAGCACCGCCAGCCACAGCGCCCGGCACTCGCCGCCGCCCCCCATGGCGCTCGGCCGGCGGCGGAGGGGCCGGCGGAGCGGCGCGGGCCGGCGCAAGGGCTCGCTCGCTGGCTGCCGCCGCTGCGCGCCTGGCCGCGGGCTGCGATGGGATGGGCCCGGCACTGGCGAGGCGAGCCGAGGCGGTGCGCGCGGCCGGGGCGGGGCTGCGGCGCGGGGCAGGCCGGGAGCGGAGTCCTCGCCGGCCGAGCGGGCCGGGGAGCGGGCGGGGCCCTCCCCCGCCTCCCGGAATGCTTGCGCTTAAAGGGGCGATGGCGGCCGTGGGGCCGCCGTGACGGGAAATGCCCGTTTCCCGCCCTGAGCCTGTCTGCGTTCTGCCGGCGTTCCCACAGGAGCAGCGACGCCCAGTGACAGGGCTGCCCGGCGGGAAGCGGGGTCATCTCGCTCGCTGCATCGCTGGCATTGCCTGTCGCAGGCGGGAATGTCTCCCCCACCTCGCCATGCGGCGGCGGGCCCCATCACTGCCTCTGCCCTGTGAGAACCCGGCGGGGGCTTCCCGTTTGTCTCTTTTAAAGACTTTTCATAGAGGAGGAAAAACCCCAACAAGTTACTTAAGAAATGTGGTCACATTGATTGTGTTCTGCCAGCCGCACTGTTCTGAACCCGGCTGGGTTTGTGCTGCCCAGAGGCACAGGCCTAAAAGCGGGTGTGAGGGGACCCATGTGGCCACCTGAGCTGCTTCTATGAATTTACTGTAATTTTCATATATAAATCCAGATCTCTCTGCTGCTTAGAGGCATCAGCTGTGCCAGACGTGGCCAAAGACTGGGTTATGATTTTTAGCTATCAATCTGTGACTTTTCAGTTTGAGGAACTGTGTAAAGATTGTGTAAAATCCAGGAATCCTGTAAAGCCAGAACTGCCTTTACAGGAGAAAGTGCCTCCAGAAGCCTGCTCAGGAAACAGGAAATTACTCGTCAAGATAGAAGTTGATGGGAAAGTCAAGGAATGGCGTTGTAAGCTCCGTGTTGGTTGTATTTATGAGAAAGTCTGAATGCATCCTGTGGCTGAAAGAACAGAAAAAAGTGCATTCTGCCCTGGGAAAAATATGCACTTTCTTGTTTCAAAGTAAACACACATATCCTATAGAAGCTGACCGCTTCTGGCATTAAGAGCCTGTGTCAGATGGTTCACAAGGTCTGCACAGCACATACTTGTAAGCAAGCCTGGAAATGACCATGCTGCTGGTAGATTTGGTGCTCCGCATTGGTGCAGTGATTTATCTTTTTGCCCCCCCAACAGAGTATTAACCTGGCCATGATGAGGTAGCTTCTGTACCAAGAGCCCCCTGGACACTCCCAGCCCCAGCAGAAGGGGTGTGGATGCGTTACAGAGTCATCACTGCATCGTTATTGTTCAGGATGGAATTAGACATCTTCAGTGGAAAGTTTGATTTCCATTGCTTCCCCCTTTTCCTCAGTTTCTGAATGCAAGCCAGCTGCTGCAAAAGTGGTGCGCAGCTGATGCCATCAAGGCAGGAGCTCTGGAAACAGGGTGCTGATAGAGCTTCCCTGGCTCAGTAGCAACCTGGCTGATCCCTGCAGTTGAGAACCGACACGGCAGAGCAGGCAATAAGAACGAGAGCAGGAAATCACATGGAGCAGATCTGTGTGAGGGAGCGAAGGATTAGGATACAGGTTAGAAGCAGGCAGGGACTCTGAACAGGGTCAGAGGGCGTTGCCACAAATCCCACTCAGTGGAGCAAGGGGATTGTCAGTCCATGTGTGGGAGGTTCCCGTGGATAATGAAAAAATATTCAGCTTAGTGCAAAATTCTTGGGTTTAAAGATACTCAGTTTTAGTGCCTAAAAACAATAATTTGCATTATTTTTTTTAACTAATCATTTTCCAATATTTTAAAGTACAGATGTATGACCATCCTCAACCATTTATGTGAAGTCCTCCCTGTCATTTTCAGATTTCTGATTCTAACAAAGAAATCCTGATACAGAGAATCTGCTATTTGATATTTGCTATCAAAATCCACTTTATACTCTTAACTATGGTTTCATTTTTTAACATATATACTTAAAGTACTCAGACAGATCGAGTGATGCAGTTATATTTAACTCAGGAAACCTATACTTACCTAACTAAAACCAGAATTAAATCTCATATCCCTATAAATACATGGCTTGTGTTTTCCTTTTAATGTCTTACCTGCTGAAATAGTTTATCAAAGCACTGCAGTATATTCTCCACAAACCCCTTTCCTTCCCAACACAGAAAAAAAGCATCCTCAGGTAAAATAACATTATCTTAAAAGCACAGAACCCAAATAACTTCTCTAACTTTGCAATGCTCACATGGGTGAATAACAGTAAAATACCTTGGTCAATAAATTCTTACGACTGTAAACTCCCACGAAGTGGACTGAGTCATCTGCACAGCAGGAGTGACCCGAAAGATAGGAAAGATTGCCTAATAGATAGGATGGGCACAACAACAAAACTTTCAGTTAACCATCTGTAAAATAAGAATAGTATTTGTGGATAAGGTTCGTGACTGTGTTGGGCTTAGCACAGGAATAATGAAGCAACAATGAAAAAATGACATGGATGCTGCTTCAAGAACAGGTGCAAGTCTTCAAGCACTTAGTGCCCCAAACTGATACCAAGTCTCAAGAAAATTTGCTTTAATAAAGACATGGTCAGGAAAAAACTTAAATACCTAAAGTTAACTGTAGATATCAGCATGTCATTACTCTAATTCTTTTTTGAAGTGCTCAGATGAAATTAAATTAATGTGAACAAGTGTGGAGAGAGCAAGAACAAAGAGAAGAAATGCAAACAGAAAAAGCAGCATAAAAACCTGAGAGGAAATAGCCTTTATAAAAGCAACACTTACAGGAAATCCTGCCAGCTTTTAGAAGGCCAGGACTCTCAAGGTTGGCAGTCTTGCTTTTTGAATAGATCTTGTAAGTGGAACTGAAAGAGAGCTACTAACCATGAAAGCAAAAGACATTTCATGGAGTGGTTTATTTTACTGTCTTAGTTGCTCCTTTGCAGATTATTCTAGATAATTCTGTACAGCAACTATAGGTAGGTGAATAAAAAAGTATCTCTGAAACTGTTCATTAGAGGTAATCTGCCCCTTACAAGTTTCTGCAAATTTAGGAGAAATAAAAGATGTAAGCTGATCATTTTATCTCTTTTTTGCGTCTGGGATGTATCCTTATTTTATCTCCTTAATACTGTAATGTTGGGAAGAAATATGCAAAACTAACAATAAAACATGAAAAGACTGTGCAGCTTTTCATCTGTCTTGTGGATTTAAACACAGCCCATCCTTTTAACCAAAAAACATTTTGGTTAATGGATGTCTGGTGGTGTATATGAAATGAATTAATAATCTTTGATTCCTGGCAGATAAGTTTTTATCTTTTATCTTTACTCCCTCTTTTTTGTTCTGTGGTGTAGTCCTGTGCTGGATTTAAGCAACCATATCTTCCAGCCCATATTAGGTTGTGGCAGTAACATCAGAAGGACCCAAGCCAGCCCTAACTGTACTTCCTTCCCCTCTCCAAAACCTCCACTCAGCTGTCCAACACCGCCATGAACAGCTGCCTTTGGAAAGCCCACTGATGGGGGAACTGGGAAAGGAACATGCGTGGACGTACACATTCAGGATCCAGTGGGCTTCTTGGAGTCGAGATGTTAGTCTGCACTTATCCCCTTCTAGCACTTGTGTTCCAAATCAGTACACCAGCAGTGCACTGCACAGATGAAAGTGTGCCAGAGGAATGGATTAAACTTATTTTTGTAAGGTATTACATCTATAGTATAGAGACACTAAATTTACTGAGAATAGTCTCAGGCTCAGTGCCACCTTCGTACTTGCACTACAGGGTCCACTGATGGATGCTCTGCCACCAAAAAATTCCAACAATATTTAGGTTTCTGATGCACTGCACTGAAGTTCTCTGTAAGGAGCAGGACTTACTTACCCAGATCCACTTGGATAATATCTGAGTCCTGTTCTTAACTGACTTGCATAGCTATGCAAATCCTTCACATGCACGAGCTGGGGCTGTTTACACTAACTTTAAGACATTCCCAATAAAACTATCTTCCAAGCCTGATAAAATGCCATCCCAGAAAGTAGTGCATGTGTTGGGGGTGGCCGCGGGTATCTCACCATGAAGGGTGTTGATTTGTGTGACCACAGTGGAGTTTAGTAAGTATCCTTCCTGACCTTAGAGCAGAATTCCCAAGATTGTTTTTAACAGAAAGTTGTGTAACTTCTTTTCAACAGTGCTGACAGGGCAGAATTTTTCTTCCAAGTTAGTTTTTAACTCCTCTTTAGGGTCACAACATCTTTTTTTATAACACAGTCTGCCAATCAGTCTTGCCCTGATCATTTTTTTTATCAACAGTAAATTGTGTTGCTCTTTTATCATTTGTAAAACCCTGATTTTCTTTGTACAAGATGGTTATTAAAAGCAATCTTAATTGCAGTGTCTCCCTCATTTTAAGAGCTCACCTTTGTAAGTTTGATGTTCCTTAAGCATAGTTTTATGAACTTTCCTTTGCTTTTCAAAACTAAATCAAAAAAACCCCACAGTCTCTAAGAAACTCCATCTTCTTTTAGATTTTTCGTTTTTCCTGTAAAACCTGTAATGCTTTCTATGCTGTATGCTTTTAGCCTAAGGTCTTTCTTAGCCATTGGACTCATGCTTAAAGACTTGCAAAAAAATTTATGTGTGATTTGGAGATGTAGTGTAGGTAGCATGTATGGTCATACATAAAAGAGGAAACTAATGTTTTCCTTCTGCTCTACAGTTCAATTGCTGTAGATTGCTAGCCATATTTTAGGCATTTCTAGCCATAACGATACTAACTATTCAGGTTAGTTACAGAAAATAACAGGAAAGAAATCAAAAGGGATACTAGCTTATTAACTGACAAGCCTCACCAAGCAGGGTGGAGTTATCTAAAAAACTGTGGCCAAAACTCTTAGCAGACTTGAATCCACTTGGGTTGCTTCAAGGAGGAAACTCTCATCAGGTGGAAATACATTATTCCAAATCATTCAAGGTCAGATCAACCATCTAGCAGAGGCAATAGTCAAGGAAACATTCAAGGTCAGATTGGGTGGGGCTCTGAGCAACCTCATCTAGTTGAAGATGTCCCTGCTCATTACAGAAGGGATGGACTGTGTAACCTTTAAAGGTCCCTTTCAACACAAACTATACTATAATTCCATGATTCTATGACAGCCAATTGAGAAGGTTAGTATTTTGGATGATGGATTTTGGATGAGCAGAGCTCATGGTTCGCCTGCTAAATAAATAGTTTGTCTCAATGAGCAAGCTGCAGTTTCATTTGTTATTAAGCCAGAAGAGTTAAGCCTGGATGCCCAGCTAGAGGATGGCAACACCAGCATGCAATTTTGGGATCTGGACATTCACTGATCTCCCCTAACTGCTTGTTCCTCTTCCTAATGCTCCTCAGCAGCTTGTCTCTGCTCCCACATAGAACTGAGTTGATGCAGAGCTGCTTCCCCATTGCATGACATGGAGCATACAGTGAATGATGAAGAGCTACAAGGAGCTGCCTTTGGGATACATACCTATGCATGTTCCTGGCCACCTCTCAGCGTGCCCCATCTCTAATCTTAGTGTCCCCCAGCCCACTACGTTCTCCTGAGCATTGCCTGTGTCTGTTGATAGTCAGACAATGACCAGTTGAGAGGATAGAAAGACATCCTCTGTACTCAAAGCCCCACTTCCGTCAAACACTAGACAAAAGAAACAATTCAGGGAAAATCTGTTCAGCCCCTGTAGCCAAGAATTAAAAAAAAAAAAAATACTTGGAATGAACAGAATCTTCTGAAAATACAGCTTTACAAAGTCTCTGCAAAGCTACAATGCATACATGAACTAGAATTTTTGCAGGTTTGTAACTCAGCTATCTTTGGGTAGGTATTTACAAGAACACTAACAGCTTATTTTTTTAAGTTGAAGGTGAAGACCATTCCCCCTGTCTAACATAAATCCTTTGATCTACTGTTCGGAAAGAACAGAGCACCACCATGAAATACATACAGCGGCTTTGATATAAATTGCACACTGTAGTATTCCCTAACATTTTTGTTTGATCCAAATCGCTCTTAGCTGAAAATGAACATAAAAACTCAAAACCATAAGGATAATGAGACAAGGACCACCATGCAGTTTCAGTGGGGAAAAAAAAGGAAAAAGTCAGTTTTACAAACTTAAGCAGAAAGTCAAGGTTGAAAACACTACGTTTGACAATGCTGCCAGCTTTTTCTACAGTAAAATAAGGAATGCTAATTTTGTTTTAGCAGAAAAGGCGACATTGTCTAGTGGTTTAACCTTCCTGCCAGCATCATCATTGATCTTGCAGTCATAAGAGGAACTGGGGAGAATATAAACATGCAAGATTATTCTCTGGTTGTTCTGCTGTCCACAGGTATCATAGCACTGAAAGACACTTCAGTTTTGCAGGGACTAGAAGTTAATCTTGATCCATAAAGCAGAGTGATGGAACATCATTTATTGTGAGCAACTGAATTCTCACTTCAAAGTCCATATTTGTTTTTTTTTATAATAAGAGAATTTTTCCTCCTAGTTTGAAGCACGTAAAATGCTGTAAACACTCACGCTGCTACTTATGGATTATCAAAGCAAAGAGAAAAATTAAGATTGTTAGGGAAGGAAATGACATTTTTAAGCTCATCAGTGGATACCATAAACAATGGAAAAATAACTAAAATGCCTTATAAATAGACTGTTTCCTGCTAAATGTCTCCTTTTTTGGCTTTTTTAATGACTATTAGCAAGCTACTTAAGGAGGACATTTAAAAATGCATTAAAATAAGAACTCAGTAGCAAGAAAAAACATAGTTTTTATAGCTGTAGGCTGCATTTTACTTGTTGGGAACCTCAACATACTACCCAGATTTTCATCCCTGAAACTCAGTTCACAGAAATAGAAAGACGAAGTCAAGTGTCTTTCTGATATTTGCAGTGCCTGTGAAGGAGCTGGAAATTCTAAGACCTATGTGCTGGTTTTTTACCTCTCAAATCCTTAAAGAATAGGAAATCTGTAGTCTCTTCAACTGTTATTCATTTCTTCCATCCTGGAGTTCAGGAAAATTATTACATTTGAGAATTTAATTACATTTAAAAGCATTTTTCTGAGTAGATCAACTATAACATTCATCTGACAATTCATTTTTGATAGGTTAATTTACCTCCAACCTATAAGCATGTTATTTCAAAATCGTATGAAGAAGTTAAAATAAAGATTTAGTGCATCAATGCATTAAGCAATTAATTGTAATTGTCTCTGATGTGGTTAACTTAAGCACCAGAAGCAGGTACAGAGGATAGGCTACATCTTTACAAGAATGGTAAGTCCCTCCTGCTCCAGTTTTCTCACAAAGATCCAGATGCTTGTCAGTGAAAGCCTGTTGTATTTTAATTAGTGCAGAATTAATAACAGAGACATAGATACCAGAATATGCATCTCAAAAGTTATTTCTTATATGATTTTAAATCACAGAATGCTCAGCACCTCATTGTGACTGCCCAGTGTTTTTTTAACCAAGAATGTAGCTTTTGTTGGTCCACTCTTTGGCTTGAGTCATTTTCAAAACACATTTCACACCCCCCCATCAGCCACTGGCTTGTGGCAACTGAGTTTTTGCACCCAAACTGTTTAACATCAAAGGTTAAGAAAACAAAAAGGCTCCAGAACATAAAACATCTTTACATACTAATACATACCTAGCATACCATTTTCATCAATGGTTCGGTGCAGCTCCCAAAGCTCCCACACTTTCCTATATTTAAAACTAAGAATTGTCTCTGGATACACATGCTGGTAGGGAAGACCGCCTTACTGGATGTTATTGATTTATCAGACACCACTGGATACTATTTATATTATTTTTATATCCTTGTTTGAGAGCTTTATGAACCTGCAAACATATTCAGCTTCTCTTTAATTTTAAAATAATTTTTTTTTAAAAAAAAATAAAAATTAAAAAAAAATTTAATTTTTTAACCACATCTTCTTACAATATGCTTCCTCTCACAATGAAGTTGCCTGCGTAATGAAGTGAATTAGATTTAATGACTTTTGCCAGACAGGTATCCCTCCAGGGTTCCCCCTTCCAATTCACCTACACAAACATAAATGCAATTCCCCACACAGTACCTGAAAGCTTGGTAACCTTCCAGATAATCAAAAATTCTTTTCAGCTCACCTTAATTGGGGAAAATACTGAAAGTTGGGTTTTGGGGTTTTTTGCGCCACCTTGTGTTTGTGTTTTCTAGTCAGTCCTTGCACTGCCTTCCCTGCATTCCCTGCCATCACTGCATTCCCTGGATGTGAGGCTGTGAGTCCCAGAGGAGCCAAGCTGCAGGAGACTTTCCTGGTTTGTTAACCTGTAGAAGTAGTCAGGCTTGAAAGCTTTTACTTATATTCACCTCATCTCCAGCTCAACTGTGGATAAATACAGATGCCCACAGTTCTAACAAATTCCATCTCCCAGGACAAGAGGCAATAACAACTGCTCACTCACTGGAAGCCAGGTGACCAGGCCCCAGTTTAGCAACATCTGGCTTTCCAAACAGAAAGAAAAAAAAAGAACTGACAATGTTGCACAGACAGATGACACATAACTTCATTAGTCCCCTGAAGTGTGCAACAGACAGCATTTTTCTCATACTGAACCCAAGTACTCATGGTCACATTTCCTTCCAGGTCACAGTTGGGACAGCAGATGTTCTCCCAGTGTGTTATTCTCGCATCCTGCGGTAAGGACTGCCAATTTATTCAGGTTCCAGATCATAAACAGGAGTTAGCTCAATGAAGCAATTGTTCATCCCGCTATGAATTACGTGACATAATTTCACAGGCTTCTCTTGGACTCCTGCTTCAGGGGAGCTAAAATGTGAAGGGGTGAGGAGCAGACCTGGCAGCAGAAAGCAAGAGGTGCTTGCAGTTGCGCTCAGTACGGATGCCTCCTCCAGTTCTGCATGGCTGGACAGACACTGAAAAAACATTTCATATGGATTGTTAGGACATTAACATGCCATTAGTTTTTTCTACTATATATTTGGGGCATTTAGGGACTCACCAATTCTTTATAAATTGATTTGCTTGATCAACAGCAACAGACAAATTCAATATTCTGTGGTACATGAAACACATACAGGTTTATCCTGAGACATTACAAAACAATTTTAATAGGGTTGTAATAGAAAGAAAAACTTGATTACATGCACTGATAACAGATGATATCTTGAGAAAACCTGGTATGTGTTGTAGAAATAGCAACTTAGAAAAGTTAAAAATAGATAAGCCGATAGTGGGCTGTGTCAAAGACAGTGCCATGCTTACTACCTGTGTGCTGTCTGGAACTGGAAAGAAAGATTTCCAGTCTTCACAACAATGACAGATAGCCAGTTGTCTATTTTGTTGTCCCAGCCTGAACCGTAATGCTCTGTCAAACCATGGTGCTGTATAGTACCATCAAGACTCTTCCAAGCATGTTACAGTTTCTGTACCTGTAGACCATAACTTCCTGCATTTTTAACATTTCCTGAGCTTGTGGAGTTGGAATTCCCCAGTAAATGGCTAGTTTGAAGAAAGATTACCAGGGATGGCAGAGAACAAGCACCCTTGTTAGGTATGTGCAATCCCAGAACCATTAAGAGGCAGAACCCACCTTTGTACTTAAATAGTAGCCTTTGTGTCTTAAATAGTGAGATGTCACCTAGTTAATTCAATAGCAGAGCAGCAGAATATAGCCTGTAGCCAGAGGGTGCCAGCAATGCAATGGACCTTTTGGAACTGCAATACCTTTTGGAAAAACTGAAGATGAAAGAAAACAGCTGGCTATCTATCTATGCATCCCTGATGCTATCCATGATGATATGCATCCTGATGATACATGATAACTCAGTAGGCCAATGACCTATATAGTATATTTAATGTAGCAGAATTTTGCCAAAGGTCTCTCTCAATGAAGGAAGTTATTTTTTCATGGGATAAAATGAGCATTACTGAGCACAGTGTGCGGTGATTATAGATTTTTTTTTCTTAGAAAGACAACTAATGTTCTCTTTTAAGACTTCTGTTATGTAAACACTTTCAGCTCAAGATTAAGTTCCCAGCCTTCTCTTGGATAAGCTAGCCAGGCTGAAGTCTTTTCATTAGACCTATTTTTGGCCTTGGATACTTTGTGATCACTTTGAACTCTCTCCATATTTTTAACTGTAAAACTGCTGGATGTGAGAACTGGGTACATTTTAGAAGTAATCTTTCCATTAACATATGCAAAAAAATTTTAATGTTTTTATACACGTCTTTGCAGCCACCACGTGTTCGCATCTTTTTTGCTCCCTTATTTTTTTGCAATTATTTTTAAGTCCTCTTCTGAGATAACTTTTTACTTAGACCTGTGTAGATCTGGTTTTACTAAACTTGTTTTCCTGACAAAGATTATTTACTTAGAACAAAGCAAACCAGATCGGAATCCGTATTTAAGTTTACAGTAACTGCTCCTCTACTCTCTGTCTCTTTTGGAGAGTCTCACTCAGAGTTTGAAGGTCACCTTTATCGAGGCTGAGCCTGGAAAGTTTCAGTCTGAAAATAAAGGCTCCATCAAATCTTGAAGCAACTCAAAGTAACTTATAAAGCTAAGTAAGCTACTTGCCTTGCTTAAACAACCTTGAATATTTGAGTCACAGGCAATGAGGAAAATTACCATCCTTTAAAATGTAAATTCATAAACCAGATGGGACAGCTTAAAGAAGCTTCTGTTGCTCATTTGTAGATGCTGGTTACTATAGCTACCTGATATAACCATTATCTTTAAAGTATATTGCACATAAATTAAAAAATATTCTGCCTGGAAAGAATTACAGGAGGATAAACTGTCTTCTGACAAATACTGATTTTTAGTTTAATACTATAGGCCATTTATTTAAGTAGCTTTGTCAGCTGAATCACAAGATTATACAGCTATATCTGTATCATTCTTTGTGTGTATGATGATGCTAATGTAGAGAGGTACTGACATAAGTAGCCTTTTGTTTTGAGTAAATCTATGTCAGTTTGTGAGGAAGCTTGTCTTGGCTGACTTGAACTTGCATAGAAATGTTTATAAGCTTCTTGTTGCCCATCCTTGGCTCTACAGAAATCTCTGGTACCTGGTCTCCTTGCTCAAGCTGTGTGTCCTCCTCCCACCTTATTCTTGTTACTTCTAGAGGCATTGTTCCTTCTTCCTTTACTGTTCTCAGTGAGGCTATGGCAATTTATCTCAAAAACTAACAGAACATGTTAAAACATCTTTTAGGTCAAAAATGTCAGGTAGGGAACATTTGTATGGATCCCAATGACTCTTGTGATTGAGAACCACTCAGGGAGATAAGGTTGTTGGAACACTGTCTTTGTTCCCAGTGATAAATTTAAAGTGACACTTCCAAATGCAATCAGTTTGAATCCCAGATACTTTTATTTGGGGGAAAGAAAAAAAAAAAAAGACTGAATTGTTTTAAGACTTTGTCAAGTAAATGCAATTTGGAACACTAAAAGACAAAACTCTTTCTGGCTGTCCTGGGTTCAGCAGTAGCAGTCATTTTTCTGCTTCTTAGTAGCTGGTGCAGTGCTGTGTTTTTGACTTTTGGCCTGGGAACAGTGCTGATAACACCGATGTTTTGGTTGCTGCTCAGTAATGTTTACTCTGACCAAGGACTTTCTGAGCCTCATGCTCTGCCAGGGAGGAGGGGAAGCCGG